>APFE031667020.1:36965-83916 GCA_000404065.3 Pinus taeda
GTGGATAAAGTGTCTAACCTTCCTCCTACAAACAACACGAAATAACTAAGAAATGCATGCATAAGAAAATAAAGATGAATGGTTTGAGCAAGTAAAGTAGGCCAAAATGAGCCCGAATTGTACCAAAATTGGGGCTCATCAGCCATCTTCTTCGAGTGCATCCTACTTGACAGTCATGTTAAGATGTGTTATGATACTTCTTACATGATAAGCTTATACATGGAAAACTTTGGAAAAAAAATGTGGAGGCTTCTCCATGTTGTACATCTGTATGAAGGTGTTGGATGGTGAGGCATACCAATCTGTTATGTCGATCACTACCTCCATTGTTCCCTTCGACGTGCAAGGTGGATCGTGCTCAAATATCATCTTGTACACTGGGGTGACAAAATGATCTGACAGTTGTGCGATAAGTCCTCTGAAGCTGCATTTGGAAAACAATTTACAATAAGTATTGATGGAGGTTGTTTTTATGTCCTTGCCCACTTTATGCCCAGGAGCTGGTCACATGCACAAATTGCATCCAAGATGTAAGTAGAGATGTAGACTTTTGCTTGCTAACCTTTGGGCAGTTGCTGAGCTCCTGTGACCTGTTCCTTCAACCTGTGGGCCAATATGTCAAACCAGTTGCATGCTTTTCCTTCACTGACTAGTTGGTCCAACGCGATCACCCAACTTTATGGGAAGATCTCCGTGTTCTCTTGGCCATACAAGTGACATGAATAGATGACCAAGTATTGATATGCCTTCCACAGTATCTTCGTCTTGTAAATCTGGTTGGGTGTCATCCTGAATTTGCCTAGCTCCTTTACCCAACTCTTCAAGATTTCCTTGGAGTTAGCATTGTTGCTGGGTATGCTGAAGGGTGTTTCCATGGTGATCATTAGCTTCAAAAAATGGTACATCTATTGATAATCCTGTGCTATGAAGGTAGCAATCTATTTTCCATTGACACTGCTCAATTTCATCATCTTGGGATCAGTGTGTGAGATGATCCAGTGTATCATGTTCGCACATGGGAATGCGGGACACCTGCATGCAATCTGGTACAAGCTAGAGTTGTGAATGTTCACATAGACATGGCAGTCTTTGAGATCTTCCCCAAATGTGCCTGAGAATGCATCATTGACCATTTTCTATTTCAACTTGATGTCTTGGTTTATGATCAGATTGGTGTCTTCATAGATCAGAAAACTCGTAGACACTTGCTCAACTGTTGCTCTAGTTGTGCTTTTGTCAATGTCCATTGACCCTACTCTCTTGGAGGCCATTGATCATGAACTGCTGAGAGATGGACAAACACTTGATGTATCTGGAGACATGGAAACATGCATGGAAAGAAATCTATGAGTTAAAACTAAAGAAAAATTGAAGGATGACATGCAACACACCTGGGGACTGACTGGAAAGGATTGCACAATTTTCAATAGGAGGCCAGAAGATTGACTGTTAGAACTACACAAAATTCAATCCAGACTTTTGGGAGGCTAGTAAACTATTGGAATTTTGCAATGCGCAATCTATACTAGTATGTTGGGTGCTAGGATTGTGTAATGCACAATTTTAGCTAGCAAGTGCTATAGGCTTAGGGACTACATTCTGCAATTTTCTAGGCTAGCAGTTGCTGCCTCTAAGAATTACACAAGGCAATACTGGAGGGAAGTCAATGGCTAGAATTGTGCATTTTCTAGGTGGAAGGCAGAACCTTCCCTCTCAAAATTGTGCAATGTTGTCTTGGTGAGGCAAAGTCCAGGTCAAGGTTGCCCAGACCCGCTGACGGTCAACTGAAAGCAAATGAAGATGTGAGTGCATGGCAATACTGAGTCTAAGCAAGAGTGAATGATCATGCATGCAAATAATGAATGCAATATTTAGAAAATGGAACAGCATGCATGTGTGTGAAACGAGTCATTGAATCGGCAACCATTCATGCAAAATAGTGTCATGCATGCGACAGCAGTGAGATGCTAACGAAAAATGAAATAGTGCTTGTACAGGTTAACATTCATGCAAACAAAATCAAGCATTCAAAAAAATCAAGCAGGCAGTACTCAAATAAGCCAAAACACAAAAAGCGACATAAATGTTGCAAAAGACAAGTTAAGCAGACTTACCTGGAAATAGTTGAGCTAGATGTGTCGAACACTCCTTGATGTGTTGTGGGATTTTAGAGCTCCAAAATCGATGTGAAGAATGAGCTCTGAAGCACCCAATAAATACGTTTGAGGCTCATGACGTGCATGCCACAAATCTAGGAAAAGGTGACACTTGGAGGAGAGTTTCTAAAATGGTCTTTGCATGTAACTCCCAGGTACTAAACATAGCTCCCTAAAATCTAGGGATGCTTTTTGTATGTCACCTTTTTCTATTTCGAGAAAAGGTAGCCCATGCATGTAATTCAATTTTCTTCTGTCCCCAGTGGAACTGGTCAACCTGAAGGCACATGCAACAACCTACTTTATTGGGGGAGATTTTTGCAAAATTTCTAGGAGGAAGTTGGGCTACCTATCCAGAGGGATTGCACAATTTTTGGAGGGAAGGCTGGTTCCCCTCCAAAATTGTGCAATTTTTTGAGGGAGCTTCTCAGCCAACAGCTAGACTAAGTTTGGAGTGGCATCCTATGAGGGGAGTGAAGAAAGCTATCATGCACAAGTTGGAAAGCTGTTAGAAAACCACTGAAGCTCATGTACTTGATAGTGCAAGACATGATGTTGAGGATGGTTGGTAGGGATGCTCTAAAATGAAGTTAAGTAAAAAATTTGGAGGGTGGTTGTAGCCGCTACAACACATTCCCAATCACTTTACCCTCTTATATTCAAAAGAGTATAGATCTTTGTATGGTCTAGTTATCTGTAGACCTAGTTGCTCCATTACTAACAACAACATCAAATTATGAGAAGTACCTGAGTTCAACATGCAGTTATGGAGCAGGAGGTCGTGTACTACTAGAGTAATGTAAAAAGGTGTTGTGGATGGATCTTGTTCTTCAACATGGGGTCCAAAGACAACCATTGGCCTTTCTTCTTGGAGGTTTAAACTATCAGGTGGTTGGACTGAAGCAAATGGAAATATGAACTAGGAAACTTGGGCCTCAAAGATGGGTTATTTCAAGAGCTCAGAATCTTTTTCCTTTTCACAAATGGACCTAGAAGGGGGAGGTGACTTCTCTTCTTTGAGGACTTCAAGCTTATGAAAATTTTGATCTGACGAATCCTTATTTTTCTAAGTAATTGGATCTAAGGGCCCCTTCCCCTTGTCAACTGGCTTAAGAGACTCTTGGGAGAAGGTACCTTCATTTTCCTCTTGTCCCCTTGACCTCTTTCTATATGATCGAAGACCATATTTATTATGTAGTTTAGCCTACATGAAATCAAAGAAATACTTGAAGTAATCATCAGTGTCACCATCATTCAGTGTTGCATCAAGATCATCCCCCTTTTCTTCATACATTGACTTCTTGTTTTTCATCTAAGAAAGAGGAATACAGTTTCACCTAAACTTCATTGGCATCGTGTATCTAGTTCTATGGATTATCGTCTATATATAATGGAGGATGGATGTGGTATTGTTGTTATTTCCTCTCCCTTTGCAATATCTACTGGGGATGCCTTCTGTATTGGGGATTGAAACCTCAATTAGCAGTTGGGAATTTCGTTCATTGAAGGCTTTTATTTTCTAGCTCCATTTTTGTCAATTTATTTGATAAGTTCTTTGTCAACTTATCCATCTCCTTTATCTTCTATTCTTGGTATTCTCTTCCATGACTAGAGGAGGTTGCCTCCTCTTTCCCCTTTTTCTAGGGTTAGTTCTACTTCTTTACTTCCCTATTGATGTAAAATTTTCTTCTACCTCGAGAGCATTAGTTTGAATCTAGTCCAAGGTATGAGACTTCCTCTCTTTGAGTGTGAAGTTGAACTCTGATTCAAAGGTTGGAGCAAAAAATGTTTGGGGAATGACCTAGGGAGGTTTAATCTCAGTAGCTAGACTGTTGTGCAATTTATTAAACCTTTTTATAAAATCTGAGATATCCTCATCAGGTTTATTATTCATAGCATTGAACTCAGTAAGAATGTATCCATGATCTCTATTCTCTCACCATTTCTGCATAAAAAAAAAAAATTCCATCTCTTTGCAAGTGGCAATCACAACATTCGAAAATGATTTGAACCATTTCCTAGCTTCCCCATCCAAATATTGGATGAAGAGACTCAACACTACATCTAGGTGCTCGACATTAAAAAAATTTGCAAAGAAACATAAATATTATGTGTCTTTGCGTTGATGTGTCATCTTCTCCATTAAAACTGGGCAGGAGTTTGAGATAGTCCTGCAGCATAGAATTTAAAAGTTGAGGCAGGTCTAAAGGAGCATATTCGTTTAATAAGAAACCTGGGACAACCATTTGGAGCATAGGTGGTGGTGCCTGGTTTGTTAGGGGTCTCTGAAATATGACCATTGTTTTTAAACCCAGCTGGCTCAGAACCGACTCGGCCGAGTTGGTCTGAGTCAGCCAAACAAATTTCAACTCAACCTCTAACCTAGTTCTGGCAGTCGAGTTACTACCGAGTTGGCTAAGTCATTACATGACTCAACCAGCTCGGTAGTAACTCGGCCAGCTTGGCCAAGTCTGCATCAACCCAGCCGGGTAGCTGACAGCAGCCAGTGAACCTTTAAAACACACTTTTTTTTTATTTTTATTTTTATTTTTATTTTTATGAGTGCGGGGGACTCCAAAGGGGTTTATGAATTAGTTTGTTGGTCTTTGGGGTCCAATTCCCTCTCCCAAACCCTATTTAACCCACTCAACCCCTCTCATTCTCTCAAAGCCATCTCATGCATTTGAGTGAGAATTTCAGTGAGAGTTTGTGAGTTATTGAGTTTGTTTTTGGAGCAACAGTGAAGAGACTTGGGCAAGCATTGTAGCTCGAGTGAGGAGCTTCTTGGGTAGCCATTTGGAGCAGCATTGAGGAGTTGGTTTCTTGGAGCAAGCTTGAGGAGGCAGTTTGTGCTTGAAGGTATTTTTATTCACTTCTACAAATATGTTTTTGCTTATTAAATTTTAGGTGGATATCTAGTAATCCTAAAGGTTGTTTTTTGTGAAAGAAATGAACATTGAATCAATGTTTTTTTTTTTTTTTTTTTGCATTTTCAGAATGTTTGATTTCATTTCCAAGTCAAAAAATGGCACCTAGAGTGAAAGATGCTACTTGGGAATATGTTGAAATGGTTGATAGTCAAATGAATTGCAAATTTTGCCATAGGAAAATTAAGGAAGGTCTTGGGGGCATTAATAAGCTAAAACAACACTTGGCATGGATTAGAGGTCAAATTACTCCATGTACCTCACCAGAAATTGGAGAGATTCGGAAGGAATTATTAGCCAGCTTTGAGAAGTTTAAAGGAGATCAGGCTACGCAAAAAGAGTTAGAGGCTAATATTAGGAGGAAGAGGGAAATACAAAAAATGATGGTTACCAACCCCATTATGATTTTGAGGGTTCTTCCTCTATCCCTCATACTAATGCATCCAAACCTTTCTAATATGTTCCTCCCTCTTTTGATTATATTCAAGAAAAAGGAAAGGGTAGAATGAAAAGGGTCAAATGACTATCAAAAGTTATTTCACTCCCTCCTCTCCATCAGATGCACATGGTCCTCAAGCTAGTAAAAGTCAAATGAAGCCCACTTTAGATGACTATTGGAAGAAAGAATTGAGGGAGACTAGTGGGATCCAGTATTGCAGCAATAATGCTGCAACTCCTGGGACTCCCTTCTTTACTTTTATCAACCCGGTAGTTCGTAACAAACTTGGAATCGACGGTGCTATATGCACAAGTAATAGCTCTTGTTGCGATTGTCACTTGATCAGTTGGCACAAGTCCACTAGGAGCTTAAGCCAACTTCTATGAGCTCTTAGAAGAAGCTTTTAACTATGATGGATGAAATTTAACTCAACAGAGGCTAATCTACTTGCAAAAAGAAGTGAAAAGCTGAAAGGAAATGTAAACCCTAGCAAACCCTAGTTTTACCGGCTAACCTTACTGGTGCAAGAAAAGGGATGAAAGCTACAGAAATGGATGTCATTGACTCTTGGAAAGGTAAAGTGCATGTGTCTAAGATACTTCTGAAGTGAAACCTGAAAAGGAACATCTTTTTGTATTTTTGAGTAATCTTGTATAATTATTATGCATGTGCTTTAATTGTTTTTGACTGTGCAGAGGTTGATTGATGAAAGGAAATGGTGAGGGCACTTGCAAGAGGTTGGGAAGGTGAGAAAAGTGCCTAAGGTGTCCCTAGCACCCTTCCAGAGAGTTTCACAGTGACCGGATCTCGAAAAACTGCTCTCGTGAGCTTTTACAGGAAATCTGCAGGGGTTCTATAGGATGTTCTACAAGAAGTTTCTACAGGATGTTCCGAAAAGAGGATTTTAGAGGGTTGATGGAGGAAAAATGGTAGGAAAGTGGAAATGGAGGTTGCATAAGGATGTGAAGGGGTTTAAGACCTAGTAAATGAAGCTAAGAAGTGATTAAGGTGATTGGATTTGTTCGAGGTTGGAGGCAATGATGCACAAGAACTAGGGCAAAGTGATAAAATGTGGCGAATGAAGGGAAAGAATATGAGTTAGGGGATGGAGCAGGTTGTATTGATGGAGGAAGGGTAGATAGGGAAGTATTAGAGGTGTTTTGCATACTATTTTCCAAAATTGATCAAACAAAGACTAGGAAAACCAAAGATCTAGCTATTTTGACCTAAAAACCAAAAACATAATGAACAAAAGTTTATTGGCAGAAAATCATGCAAGATAATTGTGGAAACTAAGCAAGAGCAGATCATAAACATGCAAGTACAATTGGTATTAACTTTCCTAACTAAAAACCTAACTCTAGCAATTGCATGGAGAGGCAAAAACAATGTTTTTGTGGCAGCAAGGAAGCCTTGGTCTCAGCTCATGGTCCCAAGGAGGGAGAGGTGAGATCAAGGGTTGTTTGATGGCCTTTTTTGAAGATCTTTTCCTTTACCAAATTTTCAAATCAATCTAAAGCATGAAAAGCTACTTTAACCATCAAAATCAACGTAGCAAAGCAAGATCTTAACCTAAATAACAAAATTTATTCTATGAATGCAACAAAAACACATGAAAGTACACAAAGGAGGTATTGGGCACTTAGGTTGGGCCCAACCCCAAGAGATACAGCCTCCTAAGAGAGATTAGAGATGGTACAAAGCTGGATTCATCTTTATTGATCAAGAAATAATAATTACATCCCAAAAACTGTCTACAAGAAAAAGCTCGAAAATGTGTTGATACGGAGCTTCACTAAAGTGATAACCTACTGACTAAAATCTAACTACCATCTAAATAAAATCTGACTAACTCCTGACTAAAAAATAAATAACTCCAATGAGGCCCTAAGCCTTCTTATTTATACAAATTGAGGACCCCAACAGTCCTCCTAAACTTTAGGGACTCGGCTACCAAAACTTGCAGTTAACAACAATCCTACTTGACTTGCTTGGCTTCCCCTTGTGCTCCAAGTTTTTGATAGATAATTCGAGGTAAGGGCTCATAAATGAAGGGGACACCTTCCTACAAATCCTCTCCCTTGTTCTTCCATGAATTTGGCTGCCA
The DNA here is from genome assembly GCA_000404065.3 of Pinus taeda. Classification (NCBI taxonomy): domain Eukaryota; kingdom Viridiplantae; phylum Streptophyta; class Pinopsida; order Pinales; family Pinaceae; genus Pinus; species Pinus taeda. The sequence continues at coordinate 44,595 of APFE031667020.1, forward strand.
AGTGCTCATTTAAACCTTTGATTTTGTCTCACAATTGACCAAAAATCTGCATAAAGCACACATTAGACTTTTTGGCATAATGACTAACCCAATTCACTCTATTAGCATAAATATAATTAAAAACATGCAATAAACTAATGAGAATGGTGGATTAATTTGAATTAGCAAGCTAAATGAGCCCATATAATTACCCATTTTTGGGGCTCATCATCACCCCCTACTGAAAGTGTTGCTCATCCTCTGAGCAACTAATCTATCTCTTCATCTTTGATGACCCTAGTGGCCTCCTCATCATCCCAAGCTTCTGATGTGGTCTACTCATGTGTGCCATAAAATTCTGCCTTCTTGTCCATGTCCTTCCACTGGTCCTCCTATTCTGCTTGTTTGAATTCTTGTGCTTTTCTTGGCCTTAAAATACATGGAGGTTTCCCTTTTTCCTTTTCCTTATTGTTTTATAGGTGTGCTTAATGCAACATGCATAACTGCTACCTCCCTTGCTAATATCTCAGGTGATTTCTCCTCTTGTTTTTCTTTTTCCTTGCTTCTTTTAGAAATCCCTCTGTCAATTGTTTCTGTGTGTGTTGCTGAGATCTCCGGGTGTGTCTTTTCCTTTTGTTTTTGTGTGCCTACTTTGGCTGTGGCAGCCTTCATTTGGGATTTTTTGGCCTTCTCTGTCCTACTCTCCATCCTCTTTTCCCTTAGTGTTTTTGCTTTTGTTTCTTCCTTTGTTTTAGGCACAGAAATCTGGCCCATTTCCCCTTTTTCTTTCGGTTCTTTCTATGCTTGAATGTCCTGTGTTCCTTCACCATTGGTTTTCTCAACTTCTTTAGAGTGTTCTCCCTTATGAATCCTCCTGGCATGGTGAGAGTGCTTTTTTTATGTTTTAATCAGAAAAGGAAATGCTCAGGCAACCAAACAGTCAATCTGAAATAGAGGATAGTTGAATTTGGTTTCCCCTGAACCCAAGAAGGAATTTCTCGTGTGTCCAATATCAACTAACAACAATTCCCTTGTTTTAACTGTTTTCTTACGAAAGGAAGAATTTTGTTTTTTACAGGCAGAGCACAAGGATCAGGGTCTCTTCTCAGCACATAGATAGATATGCAAATCCAAAAAGAACTTACACATGCACAGGCTAGCCTCCACGACTGCATATATCTTCCCTAGAGGAGAATTTAAAAAGAAAACGTGGAGGATATTTTTGATGCAGGAAAACTGGGGAAACTCAGTGCAATATGCAGGAAAATGTTTTACTTCCACTACACGGGCAGACTTTTCCTCTGATTTTCCAATTTGATGTCGTTCAATTCACCACCTTGCACAAACATACCATGCATAGAGGAGTTTTTTAGATCCTACCTCGTTTTGAGATTGAAATTTGCTAAAAATCCTGGGTTTTCTTTCTGTAGGGTTTTTTCTGCCTTTCCTAATGAAGCCTTCCTGTAGAAGGATCTCGTTTCCTGTAGAACGAAACTATGCTTCCCGTAGAGCCTGATAAGCAAGAGGGTTTTGAAAAATAACTGAGAAAGACTCGTTTGCTGCTATGGAGGTGGTATGGAGCTTGTTGCAACTACAGGGACAATGATAAAATGGAAACAATGGTGGTGAGAGTATTTGAAAGATGAGTTCGATTGGCTGTTCATGGAGACTTCCGTTGATGGAGGGTGAGCTAGCCAAGTGCATGTTGGCCCCATGCAAACTGTTGGTCCCCACTACAGTGTTATTATGAACTGTATGTTCTCTGCATGTAATCACTTCCATCAATTATGTTCGAGTTTAAACAGCCACCAATATCTATTTTCAATTTTCTTCCTGAGATGGCTGAGCACACGTGTCGATTACACCCACCGAGTGCTGTTTGAACTGGATGAGGGTGGCCAATTAGCTGGCCACCGATCTTGTTTAATCACAACCATCTCATTGTTCACACAATTCTTAAATTACATTCATGCAACAGAGGAATGGGTTTAGTCACGTACCTAGAAGTCGAATGTTGTTGTTGTGAGGTGCTATGGCCTTTCCTTCTGCTGCATGGCTTTGTTTCTATGGATGCATGCTAGTTTGGTTTTTGATACGTGGCTATTTTTCTTGTGCAAGTATCCTCTGGCTGGATCTAAGCTACAGGAGTCTGTTTCAATGTTCAGATTTGCACCCTCATGCTGTTGATGCTAGATTTTTGCAGGAAAACAACTTGTTTTCTCCATAGCTCACAAACAATAGATCCGATTGACCTGAAACTTTTTGAGCATGTTTCTATCATCATTATGCACCTCTCATAGCAAAATTGTGATCAATGGATGTATAGATTTCGAGAAAAATTGAAAATGGCTGAAGGTGACAGAGGTCAATTTCTTGAAAACCGTGCACTGGAATTGACTGAAACTGCCTGGGCAGATTACTATCACCTATATGCATCTCTCCATGAAACAGGTTTTGAAATGGATGCACGGATATGGAGAAAATTAAAAAATGGCTGAAGGTGATGGAGGCTGATTTCTTAGAAACCATGCACTCGAATTGGCTGACATTGCTCGGGCATGTTACCATCATCCCTATACAACTCCCCATAAAAAAATTTTGTAAATGGATGCACGGTTTTCAAGTTAGGGAAAAAACATATTTCTGCTCTATGTATTTTTGTTTCAAAGCATTCTGCAGTTTTTTGCACAGGAAGAAAAAATGAGCTTGGGGTGTGATGCAGGCATGGAAATGATGGAAGAGGGGTTTGAAGATTGTAGGAGGATTTATGAACCCTTTATGAAGCTTCCATGTTCGCCAAACTGCTTTTTAAAATCCGTTTCTAACTTTCTATAATTTCTACTGGAACTTCCTGTAGAAAACACAGTTTTCAGAAAAGAAGCACAATGAGGTGGAAAAAATGATGGATAAGGGTGAGGGATGGAAACAAGGATGATTACAGGCCTCATAGATAGATTCTCAACCTTCAGGTCTTCTTCTAAGATCGATTTTGGCTTGTTTGTAGGCTTCCTGTAGAAGACACAGAACTTCATGTAGAAGGTGAAATCTCAGTCAGAATGGGACCAAATCTTAGGAAAGGGTGGTGGTCATGGAGGAATGGATTGTGAGGGATCCTTGCAGCCTGGTGCTGACCTCTGTCTTTGTCTTGTACAATCCTCCTAACCTGCAATGTCCTTCCTACAACCTGCAATTTATTCACCAGAAATTAGGTCTATTTTTCTTTTTCTCTTTGTTTTTTTTCTCTCTTTTTTTTTCAAAAACAACTAGGGCGCCTCGTGGAGGTTTTCACCTTAATTGCCTGCCTTAGGCGCCTCCAAGGAAGGTTTTCACCCAAGGATCTTATTCTTTTTTCTTTTCTCTTCTTTCCAACCCATTGACTGCCTCATGGAGGTTTTCAATCAATGAGCCAATTTGAGGCACCTCCGAGGAGGTTTTCACCTTAGATTTTTATTTTCCTCTTATTTTTCACTTTTTTCTTTCTCTTTTTTTCCTTTTTCTCTACCCTACCCTACTTGAAAAACAAAATCATTTTCAAGTATAAGAATACTTCCAATGGAGCCATGTGCACATCGAGATTAGAGACAAAATGATGTGGAGGCTTGAAATGCATGCTTTGACACGTAATCAGATTTCAGAGACCAAATGGTTTGACTTTGAATGGATCAAACATAGCTGAGGAAGAGAGTATTGCTGCAACTTAATGACCGTCTGGAAACATATCTCAATATAACTCTAATATCCTTGGTCCTTTTGCTGATCTGGATCATTCTCCATATCTTCTTCTGTCATGACCTTCACATCTTCCTCTTTTTGATGATTTTTCTCTTGAATACATAGAGGATTTGATGGTAACCATGAGGGAGCTCTCTCGATCTCTGATTCTGATGTATTCTCTTCATCAAATGCAGCCCATGGTTGTTTGATCTCATCTTTTAAATCTTCTTTTGCTGGATGTGGTCCTTCAATGCTGTCAATATAATCTCTTTTTTACAATACTCTTCTTGAGCTATGGTGAATATCATTGAGCTCAAGAGGAGTTGTTTGGACATGTTGTGCCTTAGCATTGTAATTGGGTTTAGCTACTCCAATGTGTGGGTTTGGAAATGGTGATATAGGTAGGTGAGTGGGGGTGTATATTTGAGATGGATGTGGATGGGGTTATGGTTGGGCAGGTGGTGGAGGAAAGGGAGCGGGAGGAGAGTTGTACTGGGGCCTCCACCCCTGATGAGGTGCATTCCACTGAGGTTGTGGCTGAGCATGAGAGTGAAACAAATGAGTAACTAGAGCATGGTATTGAGATGGATATGACCAAGGAGGGGGTGTGGACCAAGAAGGATGAGCAGAGGGACCCTAAGAAGGCATGGAAGTGGCTTGTTAGCTGTTTAATAGGTCTGGGATATCCCCTGCATTCCTTGCTGGTAAGTTCTGGGCCCATGTGGCCTCCTTTGGCTCATGAAATAGTGATTCAGTGGCTCCTTTGGCCCTCTGATATGCAGCTTTAAGTCTGGGCAAGGAAGGGGACTGATTCGTAGGATGGTCTCTTTCACAGACAAAACACACTTCTATGGAGTGCAATGGACATTCGTTCCTAGGATGCTTTCTAGTGCACCTGGGACAAAAGATGGCCAAAGCCCTCTTGGCTTCCTCTTGCTTCCTTTGGATCTGCAAGGTATCCAATTGCATGGCAAGAAATTGCCTCACCTTGCTCTTGAAATCTTCCATCTGATTTGCAAATTCATTTTTGGATAAGGTACTGCTCCCAACATTTATGGTTGTAGCCATTTGCTCCAGAGGAATGTTTTCTTCTTCTTCTCCCCTAGAGGTTCTTCAAATATGTCTTGCTATCCACCTAGGGGTTCTTCTTAATCACAGCCATCGAAGAAGAGAGAAGGTTGGCCGTGTGAATCAGTGGGGGTGTTGTGTAAATATTTTTATGACTTATCTCTACTCCTACAAGGCATGAAAGGAAATCTTTTTTTGTTGATTTTTGTTTTTTTTTCTGCTTGTACCTGCAAAACTAAAACAGATTGAACTGCAACTAACTAAAATATATCTTGCTAAAATGAAAATGTGGAATTGAAATGAAAGCAGGAAAGGACTAATCTATTTTGCTGAAATGAAATTGCAGGAATGAAATGCTAGGCTACACTTTCAGAATTGAAATTGCGGAATTGAAATGTTAATCTACGCTTGTAGAATTGAAATTGCGGAATTGAAATGCTAATCTATGCTTGTAGAATTGAAATTGTGGAATTGAAATGCTAATCTATGAAAGCAGGAAATGAAATTGTGGAATGGAAATGAAACAATCTACTCTACTCTTGCTGAAATAAACTACTTAGCAAAAGGTTGTAGTAGAAAATAGAAGAAAAGCAGCAATCACTAATACTCTAACACTTCCCTAGCAACGGTGCCAAAAATATGGTGGGCTCCAATGTTCTAGCAATAATGTTGCAACTCCTAGGACTCCCTTCTTTACTTTTATCAACCCAGTAGTTCATAACAAACTTGGAAGCGACGATGCTATATGCACAAGTAGTAGCTCTTGCTGCGATTATCACTTGATCAGCTGGCACAAGTCTGCTAGGAGCTTAAGCCAACTTCTATGAGCTCTTAGAAGAAGCTTTTAACTGTGATGGATGAAAGTTAACTCAATAGAGGCTAATATACTTGCAGAAAGAAGCAGAAAGCTGAAAGGAAATGCAAACCCTAGCAAACCCTAGTTTTACCGACTAACCTTATTGGTGCAAGAAAAGGGATGAAAACTACAGAAATGGATGCCATTGACTCTTGGAAAGGTAAAGTGCATGTGTCTAAGCTACTTCTGAAGTGAAATCTAAAAAGGAACATCTTTTTGTATTTTTGAGTAATCTTGTAGAATTATTATGCATGTGCTTTATTTGTTTTTGATTGTGCAGAGGTTGATTGATGAAAGGAAATGGTGACGGCGCTTGCAGGAGGTTGAGAAGGTGAGAAGAGGGCCTAAGGGGTCCCTAGCATCCTTCCAAAGACTTTCACAGTGATCGGATCTCAAAAAACCGCTCTCGTGAGCTTCTACAGGAAGTCTGCAGGGGTTCTACAAGAAGTTTCTACAGGATGTTCCGAAAAGAGGATTTTGGAGGGTTGATGGAGGAAAAATGGTGGGAAAGTGGAAATGGAGGTTGGATAAGGATGTGAAGAGGTCTAAGACCTAATAAATGAAACTAAGAAGTGATTAAGGTTATTGGATTTGTTCGAGGTTGGAGGGAGCAATGATGCACAATAATTAGGGAAAAGTGAGAAAATGTGGCAAATGAAGGGCAAGAATCTGAGTTAGGGGATGGAGTAGGTTGTATTGACTGAGGAAGGGTAGATAGGGAGGTATTACAGGTGTTCTGCACACTATTCTCCAAAACTGATTGAACAAAGACTAGGAAAACCAAAGATCTAGCTATTTTGACCTACTTTGACCTAAAAACTAGAAACATGATGAACATAAGTTTATTGGTAGAAAATCATGCAAGATAATTGTGGAAACTAAGCAAGAATAGATCCTAAACATGCAAGTACAACTGGTATTAACTTTCCTAACTAAAAACCTAAGACTAGCAATTGCATGAAGAGGTAAAAACAGTGTTTTTGTGGTAGCAAGGACGCCTTGGTCTTAGCTCATGGTCCTGAGGAGGGAGAGGTGAGATCAAGGGTTACTTGATGGCATTTTTTGAAGATCTTTTCCTTTACCAAACTGTCAAATCAACCTGAAGCATGAAAAGCTACTTTAACCATCAAAAGCACCCTAAGTAGCAAAGCAAGATCTTAACCTAAATAACAAAATTTATTCTATGAATGCAACAAAAACACATGAAAGTACACAAAGGAGGTACTGGGCACTTGGGTTAGGCCCAACCCCAAGAGATACAGCCTCCTAAGAGAGATTAGGCCTGGTGCAAAGTTGGATTCATCTTTATTGATCAAGAAATAATAGTTACATCCCAAAAACTATCTACAAGAAAAAGCTCAAAAATGTGCTGATACAGAGCTACACTAAAGTGCTAATCTACTGAATAAAATCTAACTACCATCTAAATAAAATCTAACTAACTCCTGACTAAAAATTGAATAACTCCAATGAGGCCCTAAGCCTTCTTATTTATATAAATTGAGGACCCCAACAGTCCTCCTAAACTTTAGGGACTCGGCTGCCAAAACTTGTAGTTAACAGCAGTCCTACTTGACTTGCTTGGCTACCCCTTGTGCTCTGAGTTTTTGATGGAGAAATCAAGGTAAGGGCTCATAATTGAAGGGGACACCTTCCTACAAATCCTCTCCCTTTTTCTTCCACGAGTTTGGCTGCCAAGTGCTCATTTAAACCTTTGATTCTGTCTCAAAATTGACCAAAACTCTGCATAAAGCACACATTAGACTTTTTGGCATAATGACTAACCCAATTCACTCTATTAGCATAATTATAATAAAAAACATGCAATCAAACTAATGAGAATGGTGGATTAAGTTGAATTAGGAGGCTAAATGAGACCATATAATTACCCATTTCTAGGGCTCATCAGAGACTGCTTGTGATTACATATCTAGATGGTGGTATGATGCTGATATCTCCTTCAATGATTCCCGTTCACCATATTATGAGCCTATGTTTGATGCCATACATGCTATTGGAAAAGGCTTCAAAGGCCCTACTATGCATGAGCTAAGGGGGTATCGTTTGCAGAAAGAAATTTCATCCATTAATGAGTATTTGAAAGATTTCAAGGACTCATGGGCAAGTACAGGATGTACCATCATGTCAAATGGATGGACTAATCAAAGAAACCGTACCATCATAAACTTTCTTATCTTCTACCCATGGGGAACCATGTTTTTAAAATCAGTTGATGCATTTGATAAGGTAAAAGATGGGAAATTGTTGTTTCAGCTATTGGATGAGTTTGTTGAGGAGGTGGGGGTGGGTAATGTTGTTCAAGTCATCATAGATAATGCCTATAACTATGTTCTTACTCGTAAACTATTAGAGAAAAAAAACAAGACCATCTTTTGGATGCCATGTGTTGCACATTGCATAGACCTCATGCTTGAGGATATCAGAAAATTAGAATGGGTCAAAAGCACTGTAGATCATGCCAAAAGCATAACAAACTTTATCTACAATTATTCATAGATTTTGAGCCTCATGAGGAAACACACTGGGGGCAGGGATATTATTAGGCTTGCCATCACTAGTTTTGCTACTCATTTTTTGACATTGCAATCTATGCTTTCCCAAAATAGAAACTTGCAAAAGTTGTTTTTGAGTGATAAATGGAATCAAAGCCAGTGGTCTCACAAAATGGAAGGAAAAGAATTGAAAAAGAAAGTTAATGAAGAAAGTTTTTGGAGAAAGGTAACAGAGATTGTGAAGCTTGTTGAGCCACTGGTTAAGGTGTTGTGATTGGTGGATGGGGAAAGGTTGGCTATGGGTTTCATTTATGAGGCTATGGATCAAGCAAAGGAGCAAATAAAGAGGGCATACAAGGATAGAGTGGCTAAGTATGGGACCATTTGGGCAATCATTGATGAAAGATGGAACAATCAACTCCATCACCCTATACATGCAGCTGGGTATTTTTTGAACCCATTATATCATTATAAAGCTAAGGAGTCAGGAGCTTTGTGGGGGCAGGTTAGAGATGGATTGATTGACTGCATTGATCCTATGATCCCATTGGAGTATGATCAGCTAGAGATACACCGACAAGTCACGACCTTTAGTAATGCCTTGGGTACCTTTGAGAAGAACCTAGCAAAGATTGCAAGAGAAGAAGATGAGCTAGGTAAACAATAATTTCAATTTTCAAATTCTTAATAGTTTTTTTAAATTTTGTTAAATCGTTTATAATTTGGAAGTTGGATATAATTTGAAATTTTGTTGAGCTAACTCCTTACACTCTTATGTTTTTTGAAGCACAATGGTGGGAGGCTTTTGGTGGCCGTTGTCCTGAATTACAGAAGTTTCCAATTCGTATTTTGAATCAAACTTGCAGTGCTACTGGGTGTGAGCGCAAATGGTCTATCTTTGAGAGCATTCACACAAAGAAGAGAAACCGTTTCGATAAAAAATGGTTAAATGATCTAGTCTATGTCCAATACAACCTTCAGTTTAGATGCAACCAATTTCTGGACAAAAGACCTGATTTAGATCCCATTGTGTTGGAAGACTTTGATCCAACATCAGATTAGGTAGTGGAGAGTCATCCAGAAGAGTTTGATTGTGATGAGGATCCTGATTTGGATTTACATAGGGAGGCATCACTCGAAGATGATGTTTAGTTGAATGTAGATACCGATCCACTTGTACTACTAGCCTCAGCCTCATAGCCAGCAAGGACTCTAGTTGCAAATGCTTCCTCTGCTCAGCCATGATAGAAGCACAACCATGTATCTTCTCTATCTCAACTTGCATCTACTGCACAACCTATTAGTGCTACCACTTCTACATTTACAGTTGGAGATGATGATGAGGAGGAGCCATGGGGCCCCCTGCCTGACTCTGATGATGATCCAGAGATTGATCCACGTGATCTTGTCTCCTCTGGCAGTAGTTACTAGCCAGTGGCCCAGTAGTACTGGTCACAGTTTACTTTTGTTGTAGAGGCCATTTATAGCCTCCTTGATTATGTTTTTTTGTTTTGAATCTTTGATCATGTATGTATTGGACAGTGCACTAAGTGCCATTTTGATATAATGGATATATTCATGAGCCTACTTTGATCATCTATTGTCTTCCATCTATATAGTATGTTCTAATGTTGTGTGTTTGGAAACATGAATGAAAATCTTTAAAATTATGTTTTTTTTTATAAAAAAATAAATAATATTTAATGTATTTTTTACAATGACCATGTCATTGAAATAGGCCAAGTCGATATCGAGTCAGAGTCGTAGTTAGAGTTGACCCTCGGTCGAGTCGGAGTCCGAGACGAAGTTTTAAAACCTTGAATATGACGAATTGTGAGATAACTGACTAACCGTGGAATGAGAAATTGTTCACACTATGGGTAGGGCTGCTCTGGAGGATATATTTTACCTCCTCAACTTTAGGGAGGGGAGCAAATGAGAGAGAAGGGGTGTTGCCTGAAACTTCTCCTTCCTTGACCTCTAGAGAGGCAATACTCAGTAACTGACCACTTTCTAAAGGATATACCAAGACTCTAGGAGGAAAATCAGAGCAATGAATTATGGCATTATGTGACCTAGATGAGGATGTTTCAGGAAATGAAGAGATGGTAGCATCAATATTTGGGGTTTTTTCCCTCCAAAACCATCTTAATATTACTCTTTCTAGGTGAGATACATATGGCATTCTTTACTTAGAGGTATTTGAGTGGGTATGGGGCTTCTTAAAAGCCAGGGTGATGAACTTATGATTTGATAGTTGAGTCGCCAAGGTGATAAATCTACAACCCACACATATTTTCTCACCTTATCAAAGAGTGTATGATTGTCATACCCAGGGGGGAAATTATCTAATCCATTCCCTGACAATGACACCAAAAATATGTTTTCACTCCTAAAGATAGCCTTTGGGTTGATTGGAGACCAGTTCCTAGGACATCTTAATTATTGTTGTCAAATTTATCTTAAAGACTTATATCACCATATTTTGTCACAAGTAATTCAAATAATATTGATTCAGAACCATTCACAAAGATATAATGTATGAACTAGTGTACAAACAAGAATACAAAGGAAATAATCCTGGATCAATGCTGGCCAAATCAGATTGAGAGCTTGCAATAAATCAATTGTTAAGAAAAATATATTGGTAGAAGATAGTAGAGGAGAAATCCATCATACAAAGCTTAAACTTTAAGAATCCTATATCTCTGGATTTAGAGAGAAGTGGGAGTAAGGAAACACTTATGGAATGCTAAGATACATGGAACACTTTTTAAAGCCTTTGTTTCCACATGAATACAAGCATTTTCCATCAATAGCTTGATCTAAATGAATTTGCATCTAATGAGAAATATATCTAGCAGCTATGTGACATCAAATATGAGAGGAATATTTAACATATATGAAAATATAGAGAGAGATGAAAATATTGTAATCCAGTAAGTTGGAATCACCAGAAATCTTGTATTAATCTTCTAATACATCTACATACATCAAGATTCATAACACTGCCTTCATGAAAAGAGGAAAGGCCTTTTCCAAGAGTTCTTACTAAAAAATTTAAACCTCCTTTAAGTGTTTATTCCCTCCTTTTATAAGGAGAGGGAGAGCTTGAAAATAGTTACAAAAATATCTTAGCCAATTTCAAGTTGTATAATCGACTAGAAGTGTCAGCGTGTGAAGGCTCTGTCACCTAAATCATTACAATAGATTTGATTCTTTTCTTTAAAATAAAAAAAATAACAAAATAACAAAACATGGGAAAACTGTGTGATGATTATAGAAAAATATCTCCATGATACTTCCTATGATGGCCTCTAATTAGGCCACGTCTCTGTCACATTGTTCTTGATCATCTGCTCGGCCAATTCACATGTCATTTTTGCCTTAACCGCTTGAATTCCCCACTCTCTAGATTTAGGAGCGATCAATTGTGGTGGCCTTAATGGTGTCAAAGAATCACAACTGCTGACTCATCCATCTCTTTAAAATCTTTGTATTAGATTATCGGATCCCAGTATGTATTATAATATCACCATAGTGCAATATCAGAGATTTGCCTCATCAAGACTTTTATTCTTAAAGGACCTTATGAAAGCAATGAGTTCTAATGTCTTTGGCCCCTTTTGTTTAGCTCTTTTCTATTTTCCTCCATGTAACTGACGGCAGTGACCAAAGGCTTAGCCTTAAGGCACTAGGGCATTTAAACTCCTGTTGGGGAACATCCTTCCTTTGTTAACTGCTTGGGGCTCAAGGTTCTTTAACTTCCTCTTGACCATGCACTAGCCAAATATCAGAGCCCCTCTTTATCATAACTCTTTCAAGTGCCAATTGTTGTAAAGTGCTAACATCCCATACCTCCGATATGCTATCTTTGATATGACATCATCACTTCCACGTGGCACCTCATGAGTGGTGACACCAGTCACCTAGATTTTCCCCTATAGGCCCCCTCAAAATGCCAAAACTGTCTACCATGTGTCCTTTTGTACCACCACGTCATGCTGATGTAAAAAGCCACTATATCCTATTGGAACCAATCATGTTCCACCACTCGTCCTACTAGAGTAGAGAGAAAATAGCCTGTCCACCTTTCGTTTTTCTATGGAATCCTTTGTTAATCTTTATTGGAGTCCCCTAGTGGCTTTTGCACTATAGGAACATTACCCATGTCGTAGCTTTTAAAAGGTTGTCACCTTCAAAATTTCTAATTCTCTGATTGTCAATGTTCCGATGTTGCGATATTCCAATGCGTCGATCTCCTCCGAGCTCTAATACTACCTACTCCACTACGTTGGACCCCCAACATGCAGGACCTTCAATATGCAATCGTTGATATTCTGGTGTTTTGATGCTATGATGACTGATCTTCGATGTCGTTGGACCTCCGATATGTGATCTTCAATATATCGGACCTTCGATATTCCTTCCTAAGGCTTTTATCCTTGAATTTCAGTAGACCATATCTTTTGGTCTAGGAGTCCATTTTTGGACTTCCACATATCATTGGAAATCTTGTTTCAAGCTTTTGAATGGAGAGGGTACAATGTAATCTTTGATTCCTTATGCTGCTTGAAAAATGACTACAAGCTCCTATGCTCTTTTCAATTATTTTGACATCATTTGGCACCATTCGAATAGTTTTGAAGTAAGTGATAACAAGATCTACATGAGATATGGACATCACATATAAGTCATTTGTGATGTCATTTTTTATTAGAGAATAGCATTCAAGAAATCAAAGGAACTTTCCATAGATTCTGATGATGGAGAGATTCCAATATTTGATGAGGAAGTTGACCAAAGAAAAGAAGAATCACACCATGAAGAAGAAGGTCCCTATGGACTTGTTCAACCTGTGGTCATCCCTGAAACAAGGAAAAGACTGAATTGGCTTAAATGTAAACTGCTTTATGCATAAGGTCATGGAGCAACAACAAGCTCATTTAGAGAAAGAAAGAAATCAAAGAGATATTTTGGATATGTTACATACATGAAAAAACTGATAGAAGCATAACCATCCTCCTTCGAAGAGGCTGTAAATAATCGAGAATGGAAGGATGCCATGAATTAAGAGTATCCATATATAATGAAGAATGGAGTATGGGAGATCATGCCTAGGACCGAAGACAAATTTGTGGTTACTTCCAAATGGATCTATAAGATCAAACATGCAATAGATGGAAGTATAGATAAATATAAAGCAAGATTTGTGGCTAGAGGATTCTCTCATATTGAAAGCATTGAATATGAAGAGACATTTGCTCCACTAGCAAGATATACAACAATTTGATCATTAGTCTCTCTCGTAGCATCAATGGGATGGAACATTTACCAAATGGACGTCAAGACTACATTTCTAAATGGCACAATAGATGAAGAAGTCTACATAAAACAACCCTTGGGATTCAAAGTCAAATATAGAAAGGAATATGTTTTCATACTGAAGAAAGCACTATATGGCCTCAAACAATCACCAAGGGCATGGTATGCTAGGATGGATGCATACCTTCAAATAATAGGCTTCACAAAAAGCTCTGTTGATTCCAACCTTTACATTTAGGTTGTAAATGGTGAACCTATAGTCATTCTTTTGTATGTAGATGATCTTATCTTGATAAGTGTAGAAGGTAGAAGTGAAGAATGTAAGAAGAAACTTGAATCATAATTTGACATGAAAGATCTTGGGTTGATACATTACTATTTGGGACTAGAAGTCTAGCAACGACCTAATGAAGTTTATTTGGGTCAAGGAAAGTACATGATCAAGTTACGGAAAAGGTTTCACATGATGGACCGCAAACCTATGACTACTTTGATGATCACAAACTTGAAGAGACTAAGGAGTTCTGAATCTAGCCCTATGGATCCTTCCAAGTATAGGAAATGCATTGGCTCATTGAGAAACTTGGTGAATACTCGTCCAGACATATGCTTTGCAGTAAATGTTCTTATTCAATTCAAAGTGGAGCTGAAGCATGATCATTCGGTACTATCAAAAAATATTCTAAGATATCTACAAGGAACCATCCACTATTGTCTAAAGTATGATAGAAGTAATGATGTCCAATTAGTTGGATATAGAGATTCTGACTGGGGAGGCAGTGAGTAAGATGGAAGGAGAAGTACAGGAGGATGTTTTAGTTTGGGATTCTCCATAGTATCATGGATGAGAAGAGAACAAGACTCGATTGCTTTGAGTAGTGTTGAATTTGAATATGTTGTAGCCTCTGAAGTAATTAGAGAAGCAGTATGGTAAAGGAAGCTTCTATCTAATATGTTTGAAGGACCAATGAACCCTACAGTGATACGTTATGATAACACCATTTGTATACGTTTGTTTGGAGATCCAGTGTTTCATGGAAAGAAAAATCATATAAACAACAAGTATCACTATATTTGAGAGCTAGTACAAAATGGTGTGTTGAAGCTACAATACATCTACAATGATGAGCAAGTAGCTGACATATTGACAAATTCACTTCCAAGCAAGAAGCTTGTATATTTTAGAGACAATCTTGGTTTGGTCGATGTATCCTCCTTAATTGAGAAGGAGAGATAGACACTACATTCTTGTCTTCACTTGGGAAGAAAGAATGAAGGATTTGATAACCATCTAGCATCTGATACTCTTTGAGAATGTGGTAGGGAATTCAAGACAAGAGTAGTCCTAGACCGATATTCTTTGAGGACTTGTTATCCAAGATAAGAATAGTTCAAAGGAAGGTCATACACTATGAACACCCGAGTGGAGTATTGATATGAATTTAAACATGAATGCATCAAATTACATATATAACCATAAATAAAAGATGCAGAAGAAATAACACTTCATTTCATTAATATCAAATACTGAAATATTCTTACAAACATAATGGAAATAATACTAGCTCGGGTGATGGTAGCTTATCTCTGAGAAGAGGTGGACGATACATGCCTCTAAACTGTGTTATAATGAGGCTCGAAGACCTATTTATTATTGAGAAATAATGGAAACCCTAAACATCCAAAAACCTAACCCTAGAAGATGAAGCACCAAAATTATGGGCCCCATTTGAGTAAATTGTTACATCAACTTCCCAGGGTCATAACTTTGGCATACGATCTTTGTTTGACACACACAATTCCTCATTATAAATATATGTCCGAGGAATACAACTTTTGAGAGGCCAACATTGAGTCATGAGCCAAGTTGGCCTAGGTTTTCCCAAAAAAACATTGTTTATGTTGATCTAAAGATGATCTGAGGTTGTCATTGATGTCAACCCAAGCAGCACCAAGGATGACCCCAAACTTCCATGGCACATTGGGCATCATCATTCATGTTTTCTCATCTCATAACCATTATAGGAATAATATACTCAAAAATATCTTTCTATCAATATATAGCTCTCCTCGTAATTCCTCACAGTTTGTAAGTTATTCAAGATTGAAGTAAGTAACCGCAATTAATGGGCTAAAACCCCATGGGGTTGTGGCATGGAATTTATCATTGATTTTTGTCATTGAAAAGTCAATAATTAATAATTTTTTAAGCTCCTAAAATCCCTCCAACATTCTCTATAGAAGGCCCTCTCAACTCTGTAAAAAGAAATCTCATATATCCTCCAAACATAGTGATCGTGGAATTTTTGATATAACTTTATTTCGGTGAAGTATTAGATACTGAAATCAAAACCCATTTGACATGAAATCCTAATGAATTTCATGACCTAATTTCAAATCTTGGTTCTCTATTTTTCAGAGATATGCAATGTGGAAGTTAGGGTTTTTGGAGGCTCCTAAATTTCATCTCAAAGAGGTGACCTTGGGAAAAGCATCATAACTCTCTCTGAGAAGCAGATTGGAATTATGTAAAAAGTGGATAGTGCATGGAATTTAGTTTTCTGTGTATCAATTTCAGAGTCGAATGAGGAAATAGTGCCACATGGCACACTGTACAAGTTTTCTCTATGGAACTAGTCCATAATTAGGTCATTGTGAGAGATCGGGCATAACTTTGCCTTGAAGAATCAAAATTGGATCAGACCTGTGGCATTGGAAATAAGATTCAGAGGGCTACTACAAGACCAAATATCACATATCGGGGATATGAAATCACAGAGATACATCAAATTCAATATAGTGCTCCAAGAAGGCAAGAAAAAAACTAGATCGAGTGCTGTCAAGGGGTGCAAAGGACCAGACTTTCTAGGGTAGCAAAGAGCATGGTGTAGCAAAATGATGCAAAAGAGGTAAGATCCAAGTAATTATCTTCTTTATATGCGTGTTCATATCTTAATTGCATTAGGTTCTTTGTATTATAATTTTTTGTTTTTGTTTAGCACTGACATATGCTCTGTAGGATCAGGTAAGTTTTGTTATTATCATGTCATGGGTATTTCCTTTAAGACCTTTTGTAGGTATTACATATTCATCAAGAGAAGACTCAATGCATAACCTAATGTTTATCAAGGTATAGAACCAACAGCAAGAAGTTTGTTACAAAATTATATATTATGGAAATGGAACACATAAAAGTTATTGCAGAAATATAAACACATAAAACGCATAAAACAAGAGAGGCACAAATATACATGTTTCACCCAGTTTGGGCTACATCCACGGAGAAATAGATAGTCCTTTTTATATTATCTAGCAAACTAAAGAGATACTACCTACAGTAGATCCGTCGTAATTCCCTCTTTGCTCTCACACAATCTCCTCTCTCTTCCTCATTCAAAATATAGATCTACATAGACGTAATACAATTCCCTCATATATAGTGAGGGGTTTCCTTCTAGGGGGAAAACCCTAAATTAAACACAACTTCTACTGTCATATCTCTGCCTAATGAATGGCCTAGATTGATTACAAAATTACAACATTTTATAAGGCAATTTTACATCTATTTTTAGCTTTGGGGCGTTGCCCCCGATCCCCCGCCAAGGGGGGGATCCTAAAGATGACTGTCCCCCCACCCAGAACCCCCTTACAGTGAAAATATTATGGGTGGTGTTGCCTCCACATTATGAACTATAGTCCAATGTGGTGATACCTCTGAATAAAGAAGATAATCAAGCTCCACACCCAACAATCTCCCACTTGGAGACTAATTGTAGCAACTCCACCACTACTTCATTTGTTGGACAATTGACTCCACTTTGGACTTGGCTATTTCTCATCTTATTCATCATACTTGAAGACCAATTGAAACTGAGCAAAATCTTAGATTCTCCCTGGTTACAAATTTTGTTAACATATCTACAAGATTCTGGCTAATGTGTATCTTTTCTAGCTTCAGCTGTCCATCTTCCAACACTGACCGTATGAAATGGTACTTGAGTTGTATATGTTTGGTCTTGGAATGAAATGCAAAGTTCTTTGCAAGATGTATGGAACTCTGGTTATCACTATATAACCTGCCAAACTCCTGCTTCTTACCCAATTCATCCAAAAACCTTTGTAACCAAATCATTTCTTTACTAGCCTCTATAGTAGCAACATACTCTACTTCCATTATTGAGAGTGCAACAACACTTTGCAGTTTTGAAACCCAACTAATAGTTGTTCCACCTACATTAAACACATACCCTGTTGTGCTCATCTTGTTATCTCTATCACCTGCCATATCTGCATCAACATATCCATGTAGAGCAATGTTTGAACCACTAAATAATAATGCTTGATTTGTGGTACCTCTTAAATACCTGAGAATCCACTTCACTGCCATCCAATGTCCTTTTCCTAGATTTTTCATGGACCTACTGACAACTCCAACTGCATGTGCAATATCAGGCCTTGTGTAGACCATTGCATACATTAAGCTTCCAACTGTTGATGCATATGGAACGTTAGACATATAAGCCATTTCTTCGTGAGCCTTGGGACACACCTCCTTAATTAGTTTGAAATGGTTAGCAAAAGCTATACTAACTAGTTTTTCATTCTGCCTATTAAATCTTTTCAACTCCTTTTCTATACTCACTCTAAGACAATGTTAATTTTCTATTCTTCCCATCTCTAGTTATTCTCATACCAAGGATTTGTTTTGCAGCACTCAAATCCTTCATTGCAAATGAGTTCTCTAGTTTTCTTTTGAGCACATTTATTTCATGCATGTTAGAACCTACAACAAGCATTTCATCTACATACAATAACAATATAGTATAACTGCCATCATTTTGCCTTTTGAAATAAACACAATGATCAGCGTGACATCTAGTATAACCTTGTTCAAACATAAACCTGTCAAATTTTAGATACCACTGCCTTGGAGCCTATTTTAAGCCATATAAACTCTTCTTCAACTTACACACCAGTTTCTCCTTCCATTTTACCTCATATCCTTGTGGCTGCTACATATATATCTCTTCCTCCAAATCCCCATGGAGAAAGGTTGTATTTACATCTAACTTCTGAAGATGCAAATCTTTAGCTACTACTAGACTTAAAATAGTTCTAATTGAAGTCATTTTAACAATAGGAGAAAATATCTCATCAAAATATATACCCTTTTTCTGTGCAAACCCCTTCACCACAAGTCTAGCTTTATACCTTTTTCTACCTCCATCTTCTTCCTCCAACCTGTAAACCCATTTATTCTACAATGTTGTTTTACTCGCAGGAAACCTGACTAAGTCCCAAGTTTGGTTATGTGCTAAGGATACCATCTCTTCTTTCATGGCTTACTCCCACTTCTTCCTAGTTTCTACCTGCATTGCTTCTTCATAACATTCTAGTTCACCAGAATCAGTCAACAATACATAATATAATGAAGGAGAGAATTATTCAAGGGGTCTACTTATCCTAGTAGATCTTCTAACACCACTTTCAGGTGTTTGAGGTGCTTATTGTTGTTGTGGTTGTTGTTGTTGTTCTAGTTGTTGATCATTATTATTTTTAGGCACCATCATTTTTCCTGTGATGTCATCAAGCACTGTGTATTCTCTATTTTCTTTTTCCTATTTCTTTTCCTATAGCTGATCCTTATACAAAACCTTTTCATTGAATATGACATATCTACTTCTAACTATTTTTTCTTTTTCATAATCATAAAAGTGATAACCAAAATCATTAACACCATATCCAATAAAGGTACATTTCTTTGATTTTACCTCAAGCTTTGTTCTATTTTCTTTATTAATGGGGATAAAGGCTTCACAACCAAAAGCCTTTAAAAATAAGTAGTTTACCTTTTTACCTGTCCATGCCTCCTCTGTAATACCACCATCCAAGGAACTTGAAGGCCCTTTGTTTATTAGATAAACAACAGTATCTACAGCATTTGCCCAAAATTGTAAAGGCAATATTGCATGCAATCTCATGCACCTTGCACGCTCCATGATTTTCTTGTTCATCCTTTCTAACACACCATTTTCTTATGGTGTTCCTGGAACTATCTTCTCTTTGTGAATTCCATTCTCTAAAAAGTACCTATCAAACTCTTTGCTGCAATATTCACCTCCATTTTCTGATCTGAAACACTTCAACCTTTTTCATGTCTCATTTTCAACCAAAGCTTTCCATTTCTTGAAAGTATCAAATACATCATATTTATTTTGAATACAATAAATCCAGGTTTTTCTGGTTGCATCATCAATAAAAGTAACATAATAACGAGAGCCACTGAGAGATGATACCTGAGCAGTTCCCCATACATCTGTATGCACAAGAGCTAATTTTTCTCTCTTCTTTTCTTTCCCAACTCTGAGGAATCTCACTCTCTTTTGTTTTCCATAAAAACAATTCTCACAGACTTTTAAATCAACATGCTTCAAACCTAGCAACAAATTTCTTGAGTGAAGAATCTACATCCCCTTCTCAATCGTGTGCCCAAGCCTATGATGCCACAATGTCGTATCTTCTCCTGTAGAGGTTAAAGCATTAATAGAATTAGAAATACCATTTCATAAATACAATGTACCAACCTTTTCTCCTTTTGTTATTACCAAGGATCCTTTAGTGACCTTCCAAGTTTTATCTATAAAAGTAGTCACACAAACTTCACCTCCCAACTGCCCTATTGAAATTAGATTTTTCTTTAGATATGGAACATGCCTTACCTCCTTCAATAGCAATTGATTTCCATTCCATTGTTTTATGAAAACTATACCCATTCCAATGATTTTATAGGGTTTATCATCACCCAATCGAACCTATCCAAAATACCCTTGAACATAATCATGAAAATATTTCCTATCAAGTGTGGCATGGAATGAGGCCCCTGAATCTACCACCCAGGCATCAATAATATTTTCTAATGAAAGAATCAAAGAATATTGCAACACATCACCTGTCACATTCGCTTCATGATTGTTTTCTTGCTACGCACCTCCTTCTTTTCCCTTCTGAGACTTGCAGTCTTTCTTGAGGTGTCCTTTCTTCCCACATTTCCAACACACTATCCCTGATCTAGACTTGGATCTTCCTTTCATTGACTTACTATGATATCCTGGGCTCATTCCTCTTTCCATTTTTCTTCCCCTAGTCTCTAAAGTCAAAGCATTACTTGATGTCTCAATGGAGCTTTTCCTTTGCATTTCCTCGCTAAGGATTACACCGACAACATCATCAAACTTTAAAGTACTAGATCCATACACAGAGTTACTAATGGCCATAGCTAAACCATTCTGACTTTTTGGCAATGAGCACAGAAATAACAGAGCTCTAACTTCATCATCAAAAGTTACCCCTACAGAACTTAACTGACTGGTAACTATATTAAATTCATTTAAATGATCAGCAACAGAACCACGTTCTGACATCTTCATATTAAATAAACACTTCATAAGAAATACCTTATTTGAGGTTGAAGGTTTTTCATATAGTTTGGCCCATGCTGACATTAAACCCTATGTTGTCATTTCCTTTGAAATATTAAAGGCTACCGACACCGCTAGGCACAACCGTATTGTTCCAAGTGCCTTTTTGTCGAGAATATCCCATTCTATGTCTGTCATACTCATCAGCTTCTTTGTCTTCCCACTCAATGTCTAGTACAGATCTTTCTGGTAAAAATAATCTTCCATCTGCATCTTCCATAGCTAGTAATTTTAGCCGCTAATTTTTTCGACCCTAAACCTACAATCTTCCGCCATTTCTCCCACTCAAACTAGGAACCATTCTCTCCTGCAAGTTTATCAGCCAAATAGACCTTTAACTCTAATATTAGTTGTTAGAAAATTATATATTATAGAGAAATGGAACACATAAAAGTTATTTCAAAAATATAAACATAAAACAAGATAGACACAGATATACGTGGTTCACCCAATTTGGGATACGTCCACAAAAAAACATCCAGTCCTTCTTTTTATATTATCCAGCAAACTGAAGAGATACAACCTACAACAGATCCATTGTAATTCCCTCTTCGGTCTCACACATCTCCTCTCTCTTTCTCACTCAGAATACAGATCTACATAAACGCAATACAATTCCCTCATATATAGTGAGGGGTTTCCTTCCAGGGAAAGGAACCCTAAATTAAACATAATTTCTTTCATTAGACCTCTGCCTAATGAACGGCCCAGATTGACTACGAAATTACAACATTTTACAAGGAAATTTTACATCTATTTTTAGCTTCAGGGTGACTGCCTTGATCCCCCGCTGGGGGGGATCCTAAATATTGTTGCCACCCCCCCTAGACTCCCCTTGTAGTGCAAATATTACAGGCAGCATTGCCACCACATTACGAACTGGGATCCAATGTGGTGATACCTCTGAATAAAGAAGATAATCAAGCTCCACACCCAACAAAGTTCACCATATGAAGTCTTCAAGAGGGCAACACTGCATACAGTCATTGTAAAAACATCATTGAAAAGTTTGTACAAGTGTCTATCTATCAAGAGTTTAAGAGGCAGTTTCGGGAGGTCTAGGATCATCATTAGGTGGTTGTATCATAGTTAGGGTTATGGTCTAGTGTGTCTTATTCTTCTACATCATTGTATATCATTGTAAAGTGGACCAATTTCCTTGGTATGGGAGTCCATTCTTCCTTTATTATTCTATAGGGTGGTAGGGTGGTGCTAGGGTGAATCGTAGCTTCTTGGGTGTTGGGGCATCTGTTCAATTGACTACTGAAGAATCTTGGGCTTTGGAGCATCCATCCAGTGGGAGATAGAGAAGAATGCTTTTCTAGATTATAGGAAGTTGGAGCTTTATTTTCAATTGGATTTGAAGATTAAAGAGTTATTAGAAAAGTGCTCAAATGTTTTTTGTCCCAGAGGGGGTTTCCACCTTAAAAACTATGTGCATTTGTGTTACTTTTGTTTACTGCTATCATTGTACAAACACTGATAATAATTGAAGATTAAGTAATGCTCTGAAATATTAATAATAATAATACTAATTGAAAGGAATATTGATTCACCCCCCCTCCTCAATATTTCCAATAGTTTAGGGCCTCAAAACGGCTCCGAAAGTTCAGGACGTGAAAATACTGCCAAAAATAGTAAATCATCCTACAATTAATTAAACTAAGAAACTCAAATAGAAAGTGGTGGGGGTTCCAATGGAATAGGTGGGTGGCCATCAAAATCCACCTGGATCAAGTATGTACCTTAAGATACAATGATTATGGTCTTTACGAATAATTGGTCTTGCTAGCATCGTGCTCTAATCATGTGGATAGAGTTGTTAGTCAAGGCCTTTCTATGTAACAATGTTGGTTGATATGATATTAGACAAACGGGTTACCAATCCGAATATTTTTATGAGATATCTTCAAATTAAGAATGACCATGTACCTCTTATGAATACCTCCATAGTTAAGAGTAAGTGTTGAAGAATGTGTAACTAGGTTCGGTCTTCACAAGTATGAAATATATTCTTGTAAATAATAAAATGAAAAGAAATTATTGTTGGAGCATGGGTTTCATGCTCAAGTTGTTTTATTTTATAGCTCAAGAACCCATTGAGTGCTTCTAGGGTTTGTCATATGTTAAAGAGTCATTTTCATATATTGAAGACCATATGGGCACATTGTATCTTGTAAAGAAAAAATTATTTTGCCTTTAAAGTGTCGAAATACCTCAAAGATCAAGTTGGCGTAAGGAGTTGTAAAGTCGACCTACATGAAGAGAAATGTCTACCCTTGGAAGACCCTATACATAGAGAGGAACTTGTCCTCCATTAGACACACTCACTCGTCTCATTATATACAAATAACATGAAGAGAAGAAGTCAAAGAAGAGGGTACAAAGAAGAGGAAGTTGAAGAAGTCAAAGTGCTTGGGCTAGATCTATCTCTCTTGTGAAAGTCGATGTTAGGGTTTTTGCATTGGGTCCATATCTAGTTCAATCTTAAAGGAAAGAGAGGATGAAAGGAAATCGAAGGTCACTTAGGGCATCCCATTAGCCTTAAGTCTCAAGGGAAGGATGACAAAGGGAAGAGAAGGCTATTCGAGGAAGATCGAAGTCTCTTGGAGGCAACAGTTGCAACAGTTGCCGTGAGACATAATTTCAGATCTACAGTGGAAGGTCAAAGTCACTGAAGTAGGAGGCCGAAATGATCTTGATCTTGGAGGGTATTTGTCTGACTCACTAGGTCATGGTATTTGTCAATTGAAGAATCTATAAGAAGAGAAGAGATTTACAGGTTTTACCCTCAAGAGGAGGGGTTTTGGGCTTGGCTTGCAACCTATATACCATGTCACTATTCTTATTGTTTTGGTAGTTGTTTTATGTATCTCAACATGTAATAATAAGGAACAAAACTAATAAAGAAAAAGGTATCACAAACAATTATCAACAAAGGTACTTACCTCGCGAACCCCTAAAGAATATCTGCTCAGCTTTATTACAAGATACAATCATGTCTATTATGAATTTAGTAATAAATCCTCCCAAAATGCTATCAATCCAGAAATCAACAGCTCTTGAGATCATGTTATTGACGTACTTGAGTCATTATATCAATGCAAGATTCCACTCCTTAGGTTAGTCTCCTTTAAAACAAGTCTTATGCTCAGTCAAATTTCATACCCACTCATACAGTTCAATGAGAAATGAACCAAAGTATATTTCATATTTCTCTTCGAAGATATACTTCTACAACTAGATTTCAGTCCACAATTGCAGATTTCAGTTTTCTTAAACTGCAAATTCTCACTCTTTTTTTCAACCCACTCCTGGATTTCCTTCTTCGATGGACGCAAAAATATATCCCTCAAATATATCCTGCGCCCAACAATGGAACCATTTGTTGGCTAAGGGGGCTTGGACTCAGGTTCAAAGTGTACTGTGCAACCAACCAAACCTCAACCACTGGCCCTTTCAGCAGCGACTTGCAAGCAGATCGCAGACTCACCCGAAGCAGTTATGGGAGGTTGCAGAACTAGGTTTATGCAGCCAAAGGGATATGTGCATTGTGGCACCTATGTGATTACTTATGTTTTATACCTATTTACAACTTCGCATACATAAATAACTTCACATTGATGTTTTACTTCACAGATTTGTACTATTTGTAATTATTGCATAAAAATATCAAAAAACAATATAACATGTATTCTTTCACACAATTCAGCAAAAAGCATGCATAACAGTACATATAAACATAGATTAAGAGTATAGATACATAATATTTTGCCAAAATTTCTTCTTCTTTATTAAGATAAATCTTCAATACATACAAATTATTCAACCTGCGCACCCAGCTACAGGTGGTCTATGCACTCAACTTCATACTCTTCCAAGCCTCCACACACTCAATTGCGGAACCTTTCCTTAAGGCCCAAAAATACAGAGTAAAAACAAAAGATATCAATGATTCATCTATGACATCTCTTATCTACTAATTCTTTCAAGAAGGCATTATATGTCTTTATATACATTTCATTACTGCAAGACCATGGTCCACATGCCACGGATTTCATAAACAATTAACTAACACCCAATACTCGTTACAAAATAAGGGGCTTTGACCCACCCCAAAGGCCCTAAACATCATGTGGTAAATATAAGTTCATGGACTCTATGTGCTCCGCTCCTCAAAATGCAGATTCTTTGACAAAAAATGGACCAAGTTGGGTTGTGCCCAATAGGCCCCCAACACTCACATGTGACTCATCTTGAGTCACTCAGCTACAATGCCCTTGACCTTCACTACAATACCATTGTAAACTGCATTTTACTGTTGGAGTGTTTCTACCACTTGTTTCTCCTCTCAGTGCACCTCCTCCAACAATGCCTCTATAGTTGGACCAATAACCTTCTGTAAAACTTCTTTCTCCATTTCCATTAACTTCTTGAGCCTTTTATCCACTACCAGTGAAAGTTAGAGGGCCCCATCCTACCACGGATGAGTCCTCTCTTGCAATATTTTATCCTTCCTCTAAAGATCTTCTATCTGTTTCTGGAGGTTCTTTCCTTCAGTAATGTTGGAAACCCTTTGTGAGACTGGTAAGGTCTTCATAGTTGATAGTATCTCCTCCCACCAGTTATGCTTCTCATGTATCTCTTCCTCGATCTTCTGAATGTTTGGATCCTCCTATAGTGAGGTCCAAATTTTCATAGTTTCATCCAACAACTTTCCACATTCCGCCACTATGTCGGAGATGCCTTTCAAAATTGATTTTAAGTCCTTCTCCCTCTGCACCCATACTTTTGGTGGCATGTTGGGTTGTAGTTTTATTTGCAGCACGTAAATATGCACTTCATAGTGAAATTTCATCTTTGTGAGCATATTCTATGATTCCTTTATCGCAAGGGTCATCTTCGTGACCTTCTCCACTGGTGGCTCCTCTTCATGAACCTTCATGTCCAAAACTATGTTACAAGTGTTTGCAATGGATTTTTCCAATTGTTGTTGTTGTTTCCATAACTCATCTCTTTGCTTAGCTAACTATTCCAACTCCTTTTTTAGCAAAGCTTTCTCCTTTTCCACCTGACCGGTTAACAAGGAAGTTCATTGTTCCTGCTCCTGTAATTTAGTCGTTATACTCTACTAGAATTCATGAAGTACCTCAATCGGAAGTGTGAAATGTTCATGTTGATGCTGATCCAAGATTTACCTCATTCCATATCCTCTAGTGCGTCGAACTATAGTGCTCCAGCTAACACCCTCAAAATCCTAATGTTAAATGTTGTCTCTATTCGTCACTCTGCCTGCAGTGGTTGAGTTGTCTACTCTGGTTGTCTCATTCTCTAATGTAATGATTTCAAATTTGTGATGCCCTACTAAACCTCAATCAAGATCTCTCTATGGTGATCATCAATTTTGTCCCAAGTTTCTGTTGTTACCTCCTGGACCTTTTCCCCGATCTCTTCGATGTCCCCATCAGTGACGACAAGTGGTATAATGGCCCTAGATTTGTCCATCTTATACTTTTTCCTCATGCTCTATGTGTTTGTGGTAGGTACCCTCTTTCTAATGATGAATGGTGACACCTTTAATACTCCTTCATCCTTGAGGGGTTCCTGAGTACCATGTTCATGTTCTGGCTTTGTCTCTCCTACACCTTGTTCTTTTTTGTATCCTTTCCACTCAGACCTGCATCCTACAGAGTACCCTTCTTTGTTCCAACATCTTCGCTGGGTGGAGTCATACTAGGTTGCTAAATACGGAAATGGGTTTCATGTTGGTTGGGTCCTTCCTTGCCTTCACATAGACTCGATGGAAGTCTGCTTTAAAGTCTGCGATGTTGCAGTATTTCCTATATAGACTAGGTGATAGCCTTGGGTGTTGATTCATCACCATGTCTAAATCAATTAATAGTATTATAAAAAAATCCTAATTTCCATCACATGCAATGACTCCCTAATACACCAAATAGAGGCATACTTTGTTTCTTCGCAAACATCTACTTCGATAGGAGTAAATTGCAAGTCCTCTGGCTCCTTCCATGCAATTAGCACAATGATGATGATTAACCATACATAATGAAATGTCTTCCTTTCCTCCTACACTTCCCTACAATCTTCTAAAAACTCCTTGCACAAATAGGTGGCCCAGTTAAACTGGACCTCGGCATTGCATTACGTAGCTAAAGAAACCACAGTTATGGGGACCTCACTTTCCCTGCACTTTTGCATGATATTTCCTTCCAATATGTGTGTAGAGAAGTGCACCCCTTGGTTGCTGATAGAGTTGATATCGCATCGACATGACTTTCTAACAATTCTAAACTAATCCTTCATCATCTATGTCATTTCCTTGTCTCGATTCTTTCCCACAAACACTTCTATGAGATATTTTCCTTGGTGGGGCAGTCATGTAATCCTTCTGATCAAAATTTTGCTGATTAGAATCCTCATCTGTAGCCAGAGGCATCCATCATGTACTAATACAAGAATTTGTCACACATAGGATGTATTGTATGTGCTTCTACCAAAGTTTGGCACAAGTAGCATATTCAACAAGTCTTCTCTCTACAATCTTGCAACTCACTAGTGTAGATCTAACCTTGTAACTCCACTTCATGGGTAACATACCTACTGCAGATATTTTCTCGGCTCAAATTGTGGGTATTTTCTTTTATCATTGAAATCCCAATCCGCCATCTTCAACTGTGGGATCTTCCCCAACACTTCATCATCAAATGACACTTTCTTTGGTAGCAATGGAATGAACATACCAAAATTTTCTTATTTTAGGTCCTTGACCAGCTTGGCACTTGGTTTTGTAGGTGTCATGTAAGGTGGGAGTAAAGAGGGAATTTTTTAGCCCTCTGTCTCCATCTGGTGCACCTCAGCCTCTTGCTCACTGTCATGGATCTGCTATGGTTCCTTTTGTTGGATTGGTTTCTTCCCCTTCTATGCAGGTTTCTTCCCCTTGTCTTCCTTGTTCTTCGCTCACTTCCTTTTGTGTCTTTTTCCTCGGGCATGTTCTTACTTCTACCCCAAAGACTGCAGCTGACCTATTTTCTTGTTTCTTCTATCGCTGACCTTTTTTGGGTACTTGATTTCGTGGCGACCTCATGTGCATTGGGGACATGGGTACATTTGTTGCTCTAATTTGACCACCCTAGGCTTCCATGACTCCTGCTAACCCTTTCTCTACAAATTCTCTAGCAAGTTCTTCAAATCTTCTCTCAAACATGCAGTAGCTTACTTCTCTCACACTTAGTTGCAAGTTCTCAAACTAAATTCTCTAGACAACAAAGTGTAAAATGTGGCATAGGATATGGCTTTTATAGTGAATTTGAATTCCAGACTTCATGATTGGCTAATATCTTTCTCATTTAATGTAGGTATGCTGCTAGTTTTGGCCAATTGATCTTCATAAATGTGTTTATTCTGCACCCTTTAACAGAAACTTACTTTAACGATAGCTTTTTCCTTCCAATGATCATATTTCTGGCCAACTTCAATGAACCTTCCCTTGTGGTGTAGTCATCCTTTCTTTGTTGTAATTACTTTGGACTTCGTCAGACTCTTGAGTATCACACAATAATCTCCCTTTCGTGAAGTCCCTTTCTACAGAGTTGTTTATAGTCCCATGCCCACTTTCAACTATAGGTGGCACTAAGACTTTCTTCCCTTCGTTTTTCAGTGCGAAGTTCTAGGGACAGAGTCATCCCTATATACTTTCAATCTTCTACTATTCACTCATCTTAGAATCATCTGAGCATTTAACTTTGCGAGCTGCACTACACCACCATCAGAGATGTCCTTGATGATATATGGGTGTTTTAAATTTTCTTGGGAACTTCACGAATTTTCTATCATATAATAGTACCAGATCTCCTCCTGTGAATGTCTTCTTCTTGATATTCTTGTCATGCCACGCCTTGTCCCTTGCTTTCTGCACTTGCTGATGGAACCCTACTATGAACTTGTCTTCTTCTAGAGCTAATATTTGTGACATCCTCTCCTTCATAATGTTAGGGTCTTCCATATCTGTGAACGATGCAATCATCAAAGTTGGCACAATGTACTCTATAGGCATAATTGCATCTTGTCCATATACCAACCTAAATGGTGTATTCCCTTTCAATTTCTTACATGTTGTCCTATATGCCCACAACACCATTGGAATTCTCAAATCCAAGTCATTTATGTTCACATTGCATACCTTGGTCAATGCATTCTTTAGAATCTTATTGAAAGATTTCACTATTCAGTTTGTCTGAGGATGATAGGGTGTGCTCTTCTAGTGGTAAACCTGGAATTCTTTAGTTAATGCTTTAATGGTCTTATTCAAGAAGTGTGTCCCTTGGTCACTCATCAAAATCCTTGGGCAGCCAAATTTGGACAATATATATTCAAATATGAACTTCATAATAGTTTATGTGTTGCAATCCTTCATTAGCTATGCTTTGGCCCATCTTGTCAAATAATCAGTGGCAATGATTATATACCTCACACCAGTCATTTTCACTGGTGGAATAATAGGTCCAACAAAGTCAATAACCCATTTGTCAAAATCTTGTAAAGTTACCTATGGTACTAGTGGCATCTCATCCCTTGTAGATGGCTTCCCTATTCTTTGACATACATCACATGCTTGGTAGAATTATTTTTCATCCTTATGTACTGTGGGCCACCATAACCTAGCTCTCAATATTTCCTACACAATGCCCTTTCCTGCATAATGTCTGCCTGTGATGACTCCATGATATTATGTCAAAATACTATGTCTTTTGTGTTGAGGGACATATTTGTGCAGTATTTCATTTGGCCCCATTTTGTACAACTGTCCAACAATCAACAAGAAATCAGATGCTCTGACTGCCAATTCCTTCTTTTGCTTCATAGTGTATTTCGTAGGTGCCATTTATGTAGCCAAAAACTGAATAATATCTATGAAGTGGTCATCTATGATTCTGATTGCAAATAATTGTGCATCGGGCAGGTTATCTTCAATACTTGTGGTTTCTTCTCTTGTCTCTATCCTTGATAGATGATCTAGCCTGGCATTCAATCTTCCTAGCTTCACTACAACCTCGAAGTCATACTCCTAGAACAATAACAACCATCGACAAATTTTTCCTCCTAAAATAGGCTTATTCACCAAATATTTCAACGTGAAGTGATCGGTGAAGATCTTCAAATGTGCTCCCAAAAAATAGTGCCTGAACATCTATAATGCATATACCATAGCTAACCCTTCTCTTTTTGTTGTGCTATAGTTCTCTCTTCCTTGGACAGTTTTCTTCTTGCAAATGCTATGAGGTGTTCAATTTCTCATGCTCCTTGTTGCACCAGTACTATACCTAATGCTATGCAAGATGCATCAACATGTACATGAAACTCCTTATTCCAATCGAGGAAATCCAAAATAAGCATAGCCACCATATTCTCTTTCAGTACATCCAAACTTTTCTGGCACTCTTCACTCCACTAAAAAGTCGCATATTTCTTTAGAAATTTCTCCATTGGCACATTTATATGTGCATACCCCTTTATAATCTTTTTGTATTAGCTAATGTGTCCTGGTGTTTTGTGCAGTTGTCTCACTATTTTTGGTGTTGGCATGTTCACAATAACTACGATCTTCATGGGATCCACCAATAATCCTTGCTTACAAAGTACATGTCCCAATAGTATACCAAATGGTGCATAGAAGACACACTTTTTCAAGTTCAATGATATATGCTATTGCCTACATGTATCCAATATCAACCTCAAGCTCACCACATGCTTATTCAAAATCCCAAAGACCATCCAATCATCAATGTAAGCTTCCAAAAATTTGTGTATATATTCTTTGAAGGTTGCAACTACAACTTTGGAAAGGATGTCAAGAGCATTCTTCAATCCAAAAGGCATCACTGTGTATTGGTAAGAGCCCCATTCTATAGCAAAGGTTGTCTTATGTCTATCCTCTTGCGCAATTATGATCTGATGGTACCCAAAAAATCCATTTCTGAAAGAATAGGCCTCATATCCTCATACATTGTCCAATACTTGGTTTGTAAATGGTGTAGGGAAGGGGGCATGCAGACATGCATCATTCAATTTCCTCAAGTCCACACAAATTTTGATTTCCCCTTTTGCCTTCTTTTCCTGAACCACCATGGGACTTACCCATTCAGATTCTTTGACAGGTTTGATGATCCCTACTACTATCATCTTGTCTATTATTCCTTCACGTTTTCCCTATATTTTGGTTTCATTCTGTAAGGTCTCTACATGATAGGCTTCGTATCAAGCTTCATAGGAATCTTCATAACTCCCAAGTCTCCTACTATGCCCTTCATATATGAGAACTTAGTGTGAAACAACTCCTAGTACTCATGCAAAAGATCTATTATCTTGGTGACTGTCTTCATCCTAGTAATCTCCTATTGTTGCAAACTTCGACTCATCCTTTCATCCTATATTCACCTTCTTCATCTTTAGTGGCTTCGTTATATTAATGATCCAAACTGGATCCATAAAGAATGATTAAATAGAGCCATGGTTGTACCAGGTTGGGATAGACTTCAAAGAATTTAAAACAGGGATCAAAAACACCTCCAAACCAGTGGCAATGGTAGCTAGTGTGGAACGACGAGGACCTCGGTCAAAGCACGCTAACCGAGAACCATAGAGACTGTGCGGGAGGCAAATTTAGCCCTTGGGAGGCCCTGATCGAGAAACGGAGGCAGGTTTTGATGTGCGATTAGTGCTTAGAACTAATCATTCATTGCTGGGTGAAAAACCCCAAATTGGAGAAGCCCCAAGTGCTCAGTTGCATGAGAGCCGGGAAAACCGTGGGATAAAGGCTAAAGTGCTAAAGGCAGGACCCGCTCCAAAAACCGACAGCATTGATCAGGGGCGTCCATGGGTGGTAAGCTGTTTCGAAGGAAAAGTAGCAATTCCACTGAGCACCTAACACACGGCAAGTAGAGGAGAGAGAAAACCACTGCTCATTGCGCGTTAATGGTTGAGCTAGTCAACTGCATGGGACGAGCAAACAACATCGGATCTGGGGGCTCCAGATCTAACTGCTGAGATCGCGCCCAACGGGAAAGTGGAATCGATGGGGGATTAAGCCACAGTTTGTAAATATTTGGCATCCGATTTGACTGCCAAGGTGGCAAAAAGACTCAGTCCACAACGTAACAGAAAAACCAAACCGACAAAGCGAATTGGTGTAGCTGCAGGAGGACATGTGGCCACTCCCAGTGAGCCTGATAATGACGTTTAACAGGGAACTCCAAGGGAAGTTATATTAGGCGATCTGATGGGAAGTGGAAGAGGAATCAAACAGACATGGGTACGAATGGCCTTAAATCCATTCGTAGGGAAAAGCAAAAGAGAAAACCACCAGAACCCCGAGAGGAGGCCGGAACATAGAAAGGAAGAACATAGAGAAGAAAGACAGTGAAGCAACAACAGAACGAAAGACAGAGGGCCTAGCTGACCGAAGGCAGCATCGAGCACCAGAGAGCTTGAGGGATTCAAGCCATCCTAGAGAGGATCTATCTGGACTGAGCACCACATGGGGCTCTCTCCATTATAGACCCGAAGTTCACAGAGCTAGTAAGGAAAATATTCTATGTACTCTAGTGGCTTGGGGCATCCAAGAACCACCCTGCCAAGCAAATTCTGTTTCAGGAGACCCACATTGAGCTCATTCATTGTAATTCTCTGCTTCAAGACACAATAAAATAAGGGCACCACTAAGAGCTGGACCAGATATGTAGCCCTAGAGGATAGGGTGAACTCCTTATTAATTTCTTGTGTTCTTGTATTTTCTTACTGTATTTCTCTACTATTTTCCATTTCAAGTGTCTGTGTATTAGCAATCTGATCGATCCATTGCTTAAATAACATAGACACACACACCAACACATGAGTCTATAATACCTTCATTTAATAAATCTTTAACTAAGGTCATTCATAGGGTGATTATCAAATCAAGTGGTGTCAAAGCTCTAGGCTATAAGGTTAGACAAGCTTGTGTTGGTTTAGCTATTGAATGCTCACTAGATCAAAGCTAAAATTAGGAGAAGGAGAGTTGTTTGAAACTAATCCTGAAATTGGGAGAGCCTATCCTCAGAAGACAATGTTAGAGGAATGTTCTATGGGGCCAGACCCTCAATTCATAGAGAGTTTCCTAGCTATAAAGTCTAGGGTAGATGTATAGGGACTTTAGAAAGCATAAGGATGAAGATTCATTAGGTTGTAAACAAGATAAAGAAGAAGATGAGTCTCATTCCCATGACCACTCAAAAGGAAAAGGGGAAGAGGAAAGCTTTCTCACACCTCCTAATAGCCCTGTGCATAATAAGAAAGCATATTTGATTAAGCTAGATGTTAAATTTTGATTTGCCTATATATGATGGAGAGCTAAATGCTGAAAAATTGGACAATTGGATTATACAAATTGATGTGTATTGCAGAATGCAAAACGTTGACTCAGACAAGAGAAAAATTCAGTTGGCAAGCCTATGCCTAGGAGGCACTGCCTTGGTTTGGTGGGAAGGAAAAACCCAAGCTGACATGAAGAGGCATGGTAAGACTATCTCTGTCTAGAGTGACTTTTTTCTACAATCAAGAAGCAGTTCTATCCATTGGCCTACATGCAACAAACCATGATGATTTGGAAAACTCTTCAGCAGTTGAAAGGGAAAAGTGTGCAAGGGTACACTCAAGAATTTAGAAAGAGAGCATTGATTCTAGGGATCTCATTAGACTCACCAGAGACTCTTTTGAAGTACATTGGTCGTCTACATAACTACATGACGCATACCATCCTCATGTTTAATCCCACTAGTATAGATGAGGTATCTGTACAAGCTACTCATCTAGAAGCTAGAGGAAAGAATGGAAATCCAGAAGTTGGGGGACCATCCCAACCCACTGCGAGCAAGAGCAAGGAGAAAAGAAAGCAGAAGTGGAAAGCAAGGAAGGCTAGCATTGCACATAAAGGAAAATCTTCATGCACTTACTGTAAAAATGAGGGGCATGATGATGAGCACTCTTGGATTCTACATCCAGAGCTGAGACCTAGTCCGAGGGAAAGAAGAAGAAGATTGTTGTAGCTATTCAGAAAGATTTTGGGTCAAACTCGGGAGATGAAACAATCATTGCAACCACAAGTATAAAAGGTAATAATTCTAAAGCATCCACTAGTAATTCTACTCAAACTATTATTGATGAAGAACATGAGAGAAAAATACATGACCCTTTTCATATTTGAATTATTTCCAAACATCAAAAGATCGATATTTTGTTTGATAGTGGCTCACAAGTAATTTTTATTTCTGAAGAAATTGTAAATAAATTGGGATTAGTAGCCACACCTCACAAGAAACCATACCCATTAGGATGGTTAATTGATAAAGCACAACTACAAGTGACTAGACAGTGCAAACTCAAGTTTTCTTTTGGGTCAGCATTTGTAGATGAGGTTGAGTTAGACATAATTCCTTTGGATATATGTGGAATTGTTTTAGGAAGTCCTTACTTGTATGATAGAAAGGTTGTTTTCTTAGAGCTGAGAACAAGTATCTACTTGTTAAAGATGGAATCGAATACTCTGTAAGAGCTCACAAGCTCAAGAATAATTATACTCTCATCAATTCTAGGCAGATGAAAAGAATGATAAATTCATGCAAACAATTCTCACTAATGGTTGTAAAGGAAAAGAAACCTGATAAAACCAATGTATTTGAGGGATGTAATGCTATGTAGCAAGCTGATATAGAAAAGATTTTTTGAGAGTATGATGTCCTGTTTCAAGAATCTAAAGGTCTGCCACCCAAAATGGAAATAGTACATGATATTATTTTGCAACAAGATGTTCCATTGCCTAACATTAGAATGCATAGGTTGTCTACTTTAGAGAATGTTGAAATCAGGAAGCAAGTGCAGGAGTTGCTTGAGAAGGGGTTCATCAGGCCTAGCACATCACCATGTGGGTCACCAATCGTTTTGGTGAGAAAGAAAGATGGCTCGTGGAGAATTTGTATTGACTACCGGGCAATGAATAAGATAATGATAAAAAATCATTATCCCCTTCCTTGCATAGATGATCTTTTAGATCAATTAAAGGAAGTTGTCTATTTCACCAAGCTAGACTTGCATAGTGGATACCATCAAGTCAGAGTTGCAAAGCAAGATGCATGGAATACTACTTTCAAAACAAAGTAGGGATTGTATGAGTGGTTGGTTATGCCTTTTGGCTTGACCAATTCCCCTACTACTTTCATGAGATTAATGGATGATGTACTCCAGCCTTTTCTTGATTATTTTGGTATTGTGTATCTGGATGACGTTCTGATTTTTAGTAAAACGTGGGAAGAACACTTAAAGCATGTTAAGTAGACATTAGATGTTTTGAAAAGAGAAAAAAATTATGTTAAACTCTCAAAATGTGAGTTTGGAAAAACATCTCTAAATCATTTGGGTCATATAGTAGGGGCTGGTGAATTGAAAATACATCCCTCTAAAGTTGCAGTCATTGTTAATTGGCATGTTAGAGTTGGTCTAAGTTATCCCTCCATCAGAGATCAAAACTCTTTTTTGCATTCCATATTTTAGGTGTCCCATCAGTTTTCATCAGTTGCATTTTGATAGGCATGCCATAACTCTGATGGAGTGGTCTATGTCATTCATTCCCCTCGTGCATATCACTGCTGGTTTAGGATGAGTCATAAAGCTTCACAAGTCAGTTTTTGAATTTTTAAGTCTAAGTCTAGGGTTTGAGTTAATTCAGACCTGAAAAGTCTTAGAAGACCAGCAGCTCAGAGGGATGCCTTTGATAAATAATCATTTCAATAATTTTCGCCGTTGTACAGCTGAATAAGGACTTCTCTTCAAAACTCCATTTTGAAGGCAAGTCGCCACCTTATTTTTGTAAAAATTGTCAAAATTTTCAGTTCTTCAAATGTTCAAGTGCAACCCTGATCTCCTTTGCTGAAGCATATCAGAGCTATACCCGCAAAAAATTATCAGAGAAACTCATCATTTCAACCTATTTTATGAAGGAAACCAAAAATGTGAGAGCCTATTAATTTTGAAAAAGTGTCAACAACCAAACATAAGAAAAATGGGTTTACATTGAGCAAAAATCAAAATGGATGCTATATCAAGTGAATTATCCTCATTTCCAACCCATTACACATTTTAAGAACAAAGAGTATCATTGGAGAGTGATTTTGCAAGTGTGAGGCAGATTTGTGTGTTGTTGGTTAGTTCCAAAGGCATGTGGCACATCTGCATAGGTGCGTGGCGCACTCAGAGTGCACGACACATCAGGCGATTTTTTCCTATGCAGATTAACAAAGGCGCGACGCACTCAGAGCGCGTGACGCGTTGGGTAAAGCGCATGACGCGTAGGGTTTGGGACTATAAATTCATCAAGAAGCCGCTCAAATCACCTTCCTTCACACCCAAATTCTCAGGTAGGACTGCAAATCATCACTTTGTTTCAGTTTTGGATGGTGTATATGTGATATATATGAAGAAATTACCCTCTCTTTGTCATGAAAAATCAAGTGAAAAGAAAACCCTCCATGTTTATAAATTGCTGTAATGATTCACGTCCAAAGTTTGTTGTAGGGTTTTAACAAATTATTGTTGCCAAGGCTTCATATCCCTTGTTTCACATTTCCTATTATCCCTAAATATTTTCCCAAATAAATCCCCACAACACCACACCTTCCTCTCTTAAATTCCCAACCATTCTCCTATAACCATATGATCCCTACCTTGTTTCAAAACCCTAAAATATTTCTATCCCCCTCTCCCTTCCCTAATCTCCTCATTTTATTTCCATTTTTCCCTTTTTCCCTTGCTTCCATGTTCCTAACAATTCCCATCATTTATGTCCCCTTGGTTACAGCATTTTCATAAAGAAACAAAAGGTCAACAGTCAACTTTTGGCACATAGTTTTATATCAGCAAATATATATATTCCGGCCACCTTGTTTTTAGAGAACATGTCAAACACCAAGTCCGAATATGAGGAGGAATATGAAAGTGACTCTACACCGGAGGTCAATGTGCCACAAAGATATCACAGGGGTGGCAAGAGTGGACAGCATGTTAGGGAGGAGCCTACCTCTTTGGCTCAATTGCAAGCTTGCTCGCTTGCAATGGATTGTTTTCGGTGCCAAGCATGTTACCAATATTGTGAGATGATCTCACAAACCCAGCATCATCGGGAACTGGTCCGTCTATTTGTCCTTAACTTACAGGATGGTCATGTGAACCTTGCCGGAGTGGATTTCACTTTGTCACCCGACACTATTTCTCAAGCCACCGGAATACCAAATGTGGGGGAGGAATGGAGTAAACGCCTGATGCTGGACCGATATTATTATGAGCCATATGTCAAGCCCGCATGTATCAGACACTTGAGCATGACCTTTCCTTTTAGATACCTGAAAGATGAGTTTGCACCATTGATGAAACTCATTATTCGGTATTTCAGTTGTGAGGGCAAATTTTCACGTCTCTATGCCTACCATGTACATTTGTTGATGCATTTCACACGGGTACGTATGATGAGAATTCCGTTTTTCATGTGCCGAAACATAGAGAGGATGATACCCTTAGTATAGAGGAAGCCCCCGGCACATCAGCACAGGAGTATATATCACAATGCATTGATCAAAATCATAGTGATGCATCAGTTGGCATAGCAAGGTATTGCTTGGGAGGATTTCATCTCCCGTGATTTCTTTTTAGCGCTACAGCCTCCTCCAGAGATCGTCCATGAGGAGAGAGGGCCTTCACAACAGTTCGAAATTCATGAGACTGAGCATGTTGATGCTCTAGTATATCTGACATATCAGAAAGGCCCCAGGGCCTTATTTGCAGCTGCACGACGAGTACTTTCTCCACTCGGGGTGGAAGGGGTCTCGTTGATATCATCACCAGAGCGAGTATTATCTCCACATCATGTGGAAGGGGCCTTGCTTCCATCTACAGCACAGGTACAAAGTCAGGATAGGGGCAAGAGACCCATGGTTGATGAGGGTCCTTCAGGAGTTCAAGATACCGGTATCATTGATGTTGAGGCCAGTTCGCCCAGCTCAGAGTTTAAGGAGATTATCCGAGAAAAAAAGGCTGAGAATGAGTCGCTGCAAAAGAAATTGCAGATGGATAAATGGGTGATCAACTACTTAGATCAATGCAACAAGCAGTTGGAGGATGAGCATGAACTTTATGAGCTACGCAAGATTCGTGAAGACCGGGAATTGGCTCGTAGGAGACCCGGTGATTTGACACTTATTGATCGGGAATCGATGCTCATCCGGGTTAACACTCACTTGGAAAAGATATTTAAAAAAGCAAACAGGGACAAGGACATGCTTTGCCACATGAAGACTCACTATTGGGCTCACATGCATGTTTGCAAAGCAAGAATGAAGGTCCTCAAGAGGCGTTTGAGCAAAGCGCTAAAACAAAAGAAAAGGCCTGATCCACTTTGAGTTTTAACCGAGGCTTCACTAGTTGAGCATGATACATGATAGAGGGTCTTCACTCCAATTTTGGGCACATTTAGAGAAAATTTTGTCATTTCAAAATTTTTGGGTTGCAAAACAGGTTTTTGGGTTCTATGCGTCGCGCTCAGCACGTGACCCACAAAATGGAGAGGTCCAAATCACAGGTGGCTTGCATTTTTGGATTTTTCATGATGAAATACACATGTTTAGCAATTTCCAAGGCATTTCATCAAGTTTAGGGTGATCAAAAGCTCAAAAAACATCATGAAAATCACCTTTCTGCCACTTTTTGCATCAGCAGGTAGTACTTCTGGGAGAATTCACTTTTGTAGGGTCAAATGGAGACCAAATTGAAAAATTCCACTTATGTTGGAAAGTAGACATCCAGACCCTTCCAACAAGCCCACTTGAGCTCAATTGGGATGACAGGAAGTGCCCCAAAAGCAGCTGCAAAGGCTCGCGGCGCACAGGGCTCAGGCGCGCGACACACAGGGCTTTTTGGCCAAATTTTCACTGTTCAGCTCAGAAATTCACCTAGTTTTGACTAGTTTTTACTTGTGATGGAATTTTTCACCCTCCTTGATGTAATTATTGGATTTTTATGTTGTTGTGACACTTATTTACCTATTCTAGAAGATTCATTCATAAAATAGCAAAAATGTAATGAATGAAATGGTTTCCTAGCTTATAGAGGCAAGTTGTTTTAACTGCCTAGATTGTAGTGCTTAGTTTAGAATTGGTTGAAACAGCTCCTAGAATGATGAGCTCGACCCCTAGAGGCAAGGGAATGTGTTAGATTTCCTATATTATGTATTTTCTTAGTCATTTTCAGGGTTGGACTCTTGGGATAGCTTGAGACTATATTGTACATATCTT
>APFE031667020.1:86298-137707 GCA_000404065.3 Pinus taeda
GGAAGTTACTAGGTCCTCCTTCAAAGGGATAAAGCCCTCCTTCAAAGGGATAGCTCCTCCTATCAAGGGATTAGCTCCTTCTCTTTTGGGATGCATGAACCAGCTTGGAGCGAACAATCCACGTCAAAATTCCTTCTAGAAACATATAGAATTAACCCAAAGTGAGTTTTTTCGAATAAACTTGCGCCTTTTTTAGTTTTACAGGGGTACGCACCCACCCCTTTACAAACAGAGCGTGCAGATACGTAGGTAATATGAACAAAGAGTGCGGGCCCGCAGGCAAAAGTGAGAGAAAGTTGGGAACCAGAGTTTTATTGATTTTCAATGTCTTTCTCTCATTTGCAAAGATTGACATGAAGAGATAAGGTCTGAGACTTGCTTAGGAGGCCAGTATAAGTGATGATGGACCCATACTGGCTGCAAATAGTCATGGTGATGATATTTTTGTGTAACAGATTGCCCCCTAAAGTGCGAAGTCTGTAGTAGATGAGGATTTCATTTATCATTTAAGAAGAGTGAAGTACTTTATCATTTCGAGGATTATCTTGTGGAGAGCCCAGTTGGAACCTGTAAAAACATTCAAGTGAAAAATATATATATGAGATCATATCATCACTGAGGTAGGAACTCCCATACTCAGATCAAAACTAACTAGAAACTAACTACTGCTCTGATATAGGAACGATCTTGTAATACATCACAAGTATAGACACATTTATACATAGTATGGACGCAGCCATCTGTTTATGAATAGTCCATAATATAATGAATACAAAGTTCCTCGCAGCCTCGATGGTGGAAACTAGATCCAGGGTCTTCATTTCTACTCCTCGAAATAGTACGATTCTATCCATGTGAATGGATGTGTCGAAGTCGAACATGGTAGAAACCACTTGATTATCATTCGATGATGTAAACTGTTAACAAGTGTGAGAAAAAACACCAATAATGACAATGGTTCTCAAAGTACTCAGTACAATCCATGAGATGTGATTAGATGTGTCGATGTTGAACATGTCACGGAATCCTTCAATCGAAGGTCAATGATGCAACCTATCATCAGAGGTGAGAAACCTGCCATTGAGGCATGCAGATCCCAAGGTATTGGCGATTTCTAGATCATCTTTCTATTTAAAGAGCTGAAGTCGATAGAAAGTGATCCGTCGTAAGCAAGCCCACAACACGAAATCATAGATCAAGTTTGAAGAAATTTAGTTGCAAGGACTAACTCAAGGATGGTCAAGATGGATGACAGATATTTTTGCAGATGAATGACTTATTTGCACTGACCTCTTGAACACATAACGACACAGTAGATGGTTTGGTGATGATTGACCCAAAGTTAATACCCAGAAACCAGCTGAAGACTTTCAATGAGGTTTGATCAACTGTTAGGCAAAGGATTTCCCAACCCAGTTGAATGAAAGTGTCGTGTTCAAGAGTGGTTATAAAGTATGAGAAACAGGCTCATTGTTCTCTCTTTTCCCCCTCCGTTTCTGGCAAGCACCTCTTTATTTTTTTACAAGCTTGAGGAGGAGAACATATGCTTGATTGTAAGCTCATCCTTCAGATGAGTCCAACTTAGTTTAAATTCGGACCCTAAGAAGGAGTGGTCTGTTCCTGTTTGTAATTGAACAGGTCCTTTACTGTCGAAATTTAACGAGTCCAGTATAGGAGAAACTCGGCGTTTTTCATTTTTAGAGAGTCTGAAAAAAACTTAAGAAGACTCCAGGGTTGACTTTTTCGTAAATTTGTGTCTCCCAAGCCCGAAAAAGTATAAAATAATACTTGAGAGAACCGCTTGATCTTTTATGACCAAAGAGTACTTTTCGTTATTAGTGTTTTTTATTCAAAAAAGTAAAAAAGCAATCAAGGACACGTCGTTTTATAACCAATATCGAATTTGAAACAACAAAAACCAACAATCTTTTCGTGTTTTTACGGTCAGAAAAGGGCTATAAGAGGACCGTCTTTTTAGTTCCGTTTTAACGATCTTAAAAAGAAAAACTCGGCAATCTTTT
The DNA here is from genome assembly GCA_000404065.3 of Pinus taeda. Lineage (NCBI taxonomy): Eukaryota > Viridiplantae > Streptophyta > Pinopsida > Pinales > Pinaceae > Pinus > Pinus taeda. The sequence goes on from APFE031667020.1 coordinate 88,320, forward strand.
CATGTTTTTAGGAGTTAGAAAAGAGCTTAAAGGTGACTCTAATATTTTTTCGTCGAAAATGACCGATTTCGCCTGAAAAATCCATTATCCTGAACAAAAACTCAAACATTACTCATACCTGTTTAAAATGGGTAAAAATGTCGCAAAAAACACCTTTTCAAAGTGAAACATAAACAAATTTGGAATTTATTTACTCAAAAAACTTATAAAAAGGACTTTTTACCATTCATTTTTACCGTTTGAGATTTGGGTGAGAAAAAAGGGCTTTTGAACAGAAAATTCCCTTGAAGATTGCGGAAAATCCGTCCGTTAGAATTGAACGTCGTCTCCTCCAGGTAATCCACATCATCCTACTCTTCATTTCTATCTGTTTGAAATTGTTTTTTAGTGGTTGATTTTTATTTTTAGGAGGTTTTTAAGTTTCAAAACCCTTGTGCGGGGGCCTGTGGGTTTACCACAGGGGACCCGCATACCCTGAATTTTTTGTAATGGGAAAAAATTCGGGGGCACGCACCTGCCATGAAGGCAAGGTGTGGGCCTCACCCACTGTCCCTAACAAGAGGGTGCGTACCCCATGCAAAGGTTTGTAAAAACCTAACTAACTCAAAAATTACCCAAAGAAATCAATTTTTATGTATTCTAATTTGTCTTTTCACTTGGATGTACGATAAACATCATGCTTGATTGGTGAGAACGGGAGCATGAGGATGTAGACCTTGTCGCGATGAATCATCAACCTTCAATTGATGCATTGAAGGCATGTGGCTTATAAAAATTCTGGGCCATAACTGGCATGAGGGCCCAAGTGGAATTTTTGCAGTGGCTGATTGATAGATGGAGTATACAGGACCAGTGCTTCTTTATTGGTGGGCACCAGCTAGAAATCGAGCCAGAAGATATATAATTTTTGACTGGTTTGCCTGGGAGAGGTGAACATTTGACTCTATTCGGGGCCAGGGCAGGCGGCCAGTCTCTCGAGAGCCTCCGGCTAGAGTACTGCAATGTTCAGAACTGAGACAAAGGGATAGATATCAAGACCATATCTCGTCCTGAACTCATGGTTATTGGTTTTATAGTTACCAGACTATGCGGTAGCAGTGCTACACATAGCCACCAGATCCCAGATGTGGATGGCTGTCGATTGCTTTCGAGGCACCATTTTCAACTGGTGTGATGTTGTGTTGGCCAATGTGAAAGACCAATTGACCAGGGCCAAAAATGGACAACAAAATACTTTTGGATATGGTGCTATAGTTGTGGGTTTTGGTCTGGAGAGGGTTCTGATGTTGATCCCGCAGCACCTTACTATTGGAGTTGGGCTTCCTCGAGAGCCCAAACTAATGCGATGGGTTGCAGTTATGGCCCGTCATCCTGATGAGGGGACCGAGGACGTTCGGTTCAAACCTGAGTATTTCCAATGGATGAAGAACCAGGTTTTTTCTATCTAGGACTTTCCTTATGCTGGGGTTGATTTTCATGGGGACCCAGACATGGCTCTTCCGCCAGGAGAGCAATGGGATGACTCAGGTAAAATCATTTTCAACATTTTCCTAATTTATTTTTTTTTTCGTTTTTATCTTGTCCCAAAACTGATAGTAAAAGTTTCAAATGCAGATGTCGGCCCACGGTGACCAGCCGCTCTGAGGCCTTACGAGAGGAAACAACTAGTTGCACGGGCCACCTTACAAAGCAACCTCCTAAAAGGTCTTGGGACCCCAATCACATAGCGCTAAAGTCGACGAGGGATGTCGTCTATGCTGGTCTCTGGAATGTCTCCTCTCAGGCGCTCCCTAGGGGAGTCGAATCTCTAGTATGTGAAACCAGAGATTCTGGGTTCGATCCCCAGAGGAGTCGCCATTTTGTCACACGGAATGAGTCGAGGTTGCGGACAAGATCGACCTTCCTAGTATCTAAAGATATCTAGTGACAAGCAAGCCCATCAAAAACTATCTTTCTCTAAATATCCAATCAAAAACAAAGGCAAACAAGTGTTTGAGGCCTACCTTGGGTCCAATGCAAGTTTGTGGAAGCCTCGCTCCCTCGCTCCAAATGAGCTTCCTTGAAGTGTAACTCTGCAAACACAAACAAGAAAACAAATTAAATAGCACCTGAAAAGCCAATATGATAAAGCATATTCATCATAATGATCAAGGAGATTATGAAACAAACCACATAAGACAATTTGCTGAGAAAAATGAATCTGATTGTATTAATTCAAATGAAAGAAGAACTTTACAACCTGTTCCTTGATGCTGTACAAGCTCGTCCTAGGGTCCGACAAGAAGTCTCCTCTACTTTGACAAGTTTCACTCACTTCCCAATGAAACCAAAAGGTATGTGATCTCTCCTCTCAAGTTTAACTAGGAAGTCCCAATTCCATCGGCATTTACCCTCAAAAATGTTCAGCTTCTAACCTCCCCAACAACTGACCCAATGCCTTAATTTATAGTGCAATGGAGGGAAGTTACTAGGTCCTCCTTCAAAGGGGTAAAGCCCTCCTTCAAAGGGATAGCTCCTCCTATCAAGGGATTAGCTCCTTCTCTTTTGGGATGCATGAACCACGTTGGAACGAACAATCCACGTCAAAATCCTTCTAGAAACATCTAGAATTAACCCAAAAGTGAGTTTTTAGGATAAACTTGCACCTTTTTGACTTTTACAGAGGTACGCACCCACCCCTTTACAGACAGAGCGTGCAGGTACGCAGGTAATATGAACAAAGGGTGCGGGTCCGCAGGTAAAAGTAGGATAAAGTGCGGAACCAGAGTAATATTGATTTTCAATGTCTTTCTATCATTTGCAAAGCTTGACATGAAGAGCTCAGGTCTGAGACTTGCTTAGGAGGCTAGTATAAGTGATGATAGACCCATACTGGCTGCAAATAATCATGGTGACAATATTTTTGTGTAACAATAGGGAGGAAATAAATGAGGCGAAGTCAACTAAATCAACTTGTAAACCTCTGTTTTTGCTTTCTTAATTGCTATTGAAACATATGATTAAGCATGATAAATGTGCTTTTGTCCAATCAACTTTATACTTCAGCAACCTTTCTTCTACTTACACATTGCTTACCCTAACATTTTTTCTTCACTTATTTGGGCACATTTAAACTAGCAAGCCCTTTTCTTTCCTTTTATTTTTATAAAACAAACTATCTACTTCTAACCTTATATATTCTAAGGGCTCAAATTAAACCAATGAGCTCATTTTATTTTCTCTACCTATCTAATGATCTTCCAAGATTAAGCTGTTTGGTTAGATTTTATTCTATAACTATAAACATAAAATTTAAAGCATGAAATAGTCAAGATTAAGAAGTTTGACTACCATGGGTTGTGGCATGTATGATAAGTTGCACACAACCATTGTATGCAGAAGAAGTGAAATAGTAGTGGCATTTGGACTTGCACACTTTCGTGATCTATTCTTGTGTTTAGGGTTCATATATTTTCATTTTTTGATATTTTCTTATTCTTTTTGTCCTTTGATATTTCTTTTAGGACACACCCTCTTTACATTTTTTAATTTTTAATATGGAAAACATTTGCAGAAAGAAAAGGTATGTATAATATTACAACGCTTAACCTTAGCCAATTCAAAATTATGAATCCTATCGCTACAGGACTCTAACATGTTGTTAGTAAGTTTGATAATTTATTCTAGTTTGTTTAAATTTTATTTTGTCCTCTAATGCTTTTTTATTTATACAATCCAATGGCACATAATTTTTTTGGAATACCATTAGTGGGACGTCATGTGGATTAAGAGGTGATCGCATTAACATTTCACATTCCCATTTCAAGAGAGGTTTCCTTGTTTGGTTTTTTATTTTCGCATGTAGATATTACTAGGCACCTCCGTATACACCAGTCATGAACTCATACAAATAACTCTTACTCATGAATAACTTAAAGTTAATTTCTATGATGAATATATAAAGTATGAATAGGTTTGTACTACAGTAGATAGAAATTCATCAAATCAATGCTAGTCTATTGATTTGAATCTACAACTTACCAGTTTTTGTAGCTCATCAACCACTAACTAGAAAAACGTTCTTTAGATTTTATGCATTGATGCATGCCATTTGATACAATGTTTTTCAGTAAAATAAATTCCTTGTAATACAAGCTGTGTGTTTTATTTATTCCCATTCCTGGACCATCACAAACCATATGATATTAGAGCCTTTCCAATGAACAAATTGTAGGTAATCAACTAGGTTGTGAGAAACATGATAAAAAGGGAAGTAAAAAAGGGTCATTTTGGAGAGGAAAATGGGATTGGAAGGGGAGCTCTTACATTAACAAGATTTCACTATGGATTTACATCAATAATCTACGAACAAATTATATTGAACTTTCAACCCCTTGATTCCAAGAAAAGCCTTACTAAAATTTGAAGCACTCATCGTTGAAATTAGTCATATATTATTGTACCTTATAACCTACTCTTGTTCATAGAAAATAGGTCTAATATATCTTTTAGCACTTTCTTTGTAACACTTTGTTTGCTATAACAATAATGGATTGTTTTATGCCTATGCTTATTTGTGTCTAAATTGATAAGAAGAGAGATTCTCCTATCATGTTATTTCTTCTTGAATCATTGAGTTCCTATTTTCCTGCAAGTTTTTTCATGATCAATTAGGATTCGATTATCCCATTTCTCAAGTTTTGACTAACACTAATCCATATTTTGATGCAGGGGTTTGGATAGATATAGGGGTTGTCTTATCCAAGATCTATTATGCATATATATAAATGCTAAGAGGACCTATAAAAATCAGAAAAATCTTCATAAATATGATTCTAGATGTTGGTTAGGAATAGAAAATGCTATGTGCTCTTAAGATTTTCTATGTGATGAAGAATAAAAATGTGTTCCTAGTGAGTACTTTATAGTGCGTATCATTTGGTGAAATATTTGACTCATAAGAAAAATCGATTTCTAGTGGGTATTACATAGAATTCTACATTTGACCATTAGAGAAAGCCCATTCAAGAAGAAGAGAGGAATGCACAAATCTATGCTACAAAAGTTCTGAAAACCTACAAATGTTTATACCTGCCTATAATGTGTTAAGGGAAATTAATTTTAAATATCGAAAGAAGTCTAGCAATACTATATTTTTTCTCTTTTTAGGATTTATTTTTGAATTAATTTTGTTGGAAATACAATCAAAATTTATCGAAACGGTAGATTTGAGTTGTTAAATATATACAGAAAAAACACTCGTTGAGATTTTCAAAACTGTAAATCAATTTATCCATTCAAAAATACATTTCAAAAAATGTAAAACCAAAACAAAACTTATAATATCTAGACTTCACGACAATATTAAATAATAATAATTTATCCTATAATTTTTATTTTATTCTTTTACTTCTCAAATTTATTTAATTATTATAAAAAGTTATTATAAATTCGCATGAAATTATTGAGTGACAAATGAAAAACAAAATTTACATTTACATTTAATATTCATTTTTAAATTATATTATATATTATATTATGTATATCTTATATCTATATATATATATATATATATATATATATATTATATATATATATATATATATATATATTAGTGTCTGTTAGGGGGTTGGGGTAAGGGGTAGTTATATCTAGTGATTCAGTTGAATGATTCTTATTTTCTCAACCAGGTTCAAATCCATTCTAGTCACATGGGAGCTATAGTTCTTTGATAGTTATCATTGTAATTCCTTCATGCTTATATATATTTTTGTTTTTGCTTTGAGCCTTCCAAAATTTATGTGCAGTGCTTTTGGGTTACTATAAAAATATATATTATCATTAATAGCGATCTTCCACTTTCCCCTCATGACTTGGTTTTAGTTCAAACTCTCCATCCATGACTTGAAAAAGGTTTAAAGTTTCAATAACAAGGTGGATTAGAATTTTGGTTAAGGTGTTTATGTTTTGATTTGATTCTTTGACCTAGGTAAGAGGATAAAATGACTTTCAACATAAGTTTCATTAGTGTTTTTGTTACTTTGTTTATGCTTTGATTTCATTCTTTCAAATAAGTAAGAATATAAAATTATCTTCAATATAATTTTCAATGAGGACATAAACTATTTGGGGATAAAATGACCTTCAGTAAATCCTTCTTATACTCTTGTCTTAATGCACATGGACAAAAACCATATTTGTCATGCTCATGAGTCGTGTCTTAATCGACACAAAATTTTTGTGATTTCAATGTTATATGAATTTATATTATTATCACCAAAATAAAATTGTTTATAACAACTCCTCCAATGCCTACTTGATTCAATCAACTTCCTTTGCCCAAAGGGCTTACATAAAGTTGATAATAACTGAGTGATCCAATATTGAAAGCAGAGTTATCGAAGGAAATCAATAATCATTTTGATTTTAGAAGGACTCAATTGAGTTGGTAAACATTGAAGACGATTAAAAAATATAAATCAAACCAACCACTTCACTACTCTATTGATATTTAAAAACTCTTGAATTATCTAATCATGTTGCATTAAAATTATTGCGTAGTCTAAATAACGCACAATTTCGCTCAAAAAACAATAGAAATTCAGACATGTTTTTGAAAAATTGTTTTACAGTTGTAAATATTTACGATTTTGGGTGTCCCAAGAGTCCTTGACAGTGTTGAATCCATTTCCACCATCAAAAAAGATTTAAACACTCCCAAAGTTAGATTTCTTGAAGAAATTTTTGTTGAATTCTGGAAAAAGAAATTGTCACAAAATTGTGGTCTCGTTAGACATGTTGGAAAATAAAATATATTATATTAGGGTTTGATTCTCATTTCTTGATTGTGAGTTTGTTGGCTTCTTTTACTTCCTTATTATCTTATATTTCATCAAGAAATTACCATATTATCTGTGTATGAAGATCACAAAACAAGAGACACAAGATATAGGCACATCCAAGGCAAAACCCCCCTAGAGGGGAAGCTCAATCAAGATAACTCTTCCTTTCAATAGTTTTATTTGATATTCTTTACCCTAAAACAAGACCAGACTTTTCTTCCACACCATGTCAGCCTCTGAGAACTTTGAACCCTTCCAGCAACTTCAAGTAGGCAACAACTTACGTCAACATGCAACTTTTGGAAATAGTGAAAATTTAGGAGACTTGGATCTCCCAATCCACACCATGAAACAGAGAGAGAGAGAGAAAGGCAGCAAAATCTCATCTTTCTTCCTCTCTATAGACTACCGAAAACTCACACACCTTTCGACGTCCTGATAACAAACTTCACATTTCTCTAGCTATTCTTGAGATATCAAACTTGCTTAAGAGTGAATACTCCGAATGAATCTAACCTCCTTGTATATATAGGCTTCTTGTGTATTTAATGAAGGCCCTTAGGCCGACTTGATGTCTCTTAGGCCGACATGATTTTGAGGGTACATAATTCATATTTGACTTGATACAAAACCTTTTTACATGATTCAAAAGCCCAAGAAGGGTTTCTTTGAATATACAATGACTCTATAAACTCAATATTAAGCTTAAGAGTCCACAATGGAGGATTTGACTAATATAATGATGACCCAAGCATGAAACCCATGCTTTAATAACTCATTATTACAAGAATAAATATATATTTTTTTATTCTTTTGACAATTACATTACATAATGACTCAAGTATATTATTCAAGGTTGACTCAAGTACATTATTCAAGACCGAACATAGTTACATTTTCTAACACTCGCTCTTAACTAGGGAGGTATTATAATGTACACATACAATGGAAGATCGCAAAATATATGAAACATGAAGAACATTTAGGCACGGCAATGTCATGGACTAGATTCCTGACCACAGAAACCTATCCAAGTGGGAATAAGGTTGACTCAAGATTTCAGCCCCTCTAGGTACCATCAAGCTTACTTGCTAACCACCAACCAAAACATATAGGCATGTATCCAAAACAAAGCTCAATAATCAACACCATATTTTCAACTTTGGGATCGAGACATCAACATAGAGTGTTGGCTTGCTGTCTCCCCAGGAAATGCTTCCCTCGCAAAGATGCAACAAATCACTTCCATTTCCTTATCACCAATACAATCACCAATATCTACCAAACCCAATATGTTACTTAGATATTCAAACTTCTTATTAGGAATATCCTTTGTTAGTATGTATTCTATTTGTTCATCTATTGGGACATACTCTAACTTCACGATCCCATCCTGTACCAAGTTCATAAGAAAGTGGAACTTATTATTGATATGTTTCGTCCTTGAATGAAACATGGGATCTCCAAACATATTGATATAAATTTGATTGTAACAATTAATCACAATAAGACCCAGAGACTTCTTGAACAAATATGTCAGAAGATTCCCTAACCAAACAACCTCTTTTCCTACTTCACATGCAACCATACTCAATGAAATGAGATATTGTTTCTTACTCACCCATGATATCATTGCAACTCCTAGAATAAAGAATACTCTAGTAGTGGTCCTTCCATCGGTCTCACTACCACCCTAATTAGAGTCTGTGAAGCCAATTATCTTGAATTCCTTACTATCATACTTTAGGTAGTGATGTATAGTGCCACGAAGATACCTCAATATATGTTTGGAAGCTATCAAGTGATCATGATGAGGCTCTAACTAAAACTAACTAAGAATGCTCATTGTGAGAAATATATCTAGCATAATATTCACTAGATATATTAATGAACCCACTAAATGATGATATGAGGTAGGATCCATGATACTAGAGTTAGAGCTACCCAACTTCTTGAGGTTGGTGATCATAGGAGTAGTCATTGGCTTCGAATCCATCATCCCAAATTTTTGCAATAACTTGATGATGCACTTTCCTTGCCCCAAATATATCTCCCTAGGTCTCTGCCATACCTCTAGACCTAGGTAATAGTGCATCAGTGCTAGATCCTTTATTTGAAATTCAACTGCCAACATCTTCTTGCATTCTTGAATTCTTCACTCTACACCTATGATGAATAGATCATCCACATATAGTAGAATAACTATGGGCTCATTATTCACGACCTTGATGTAGAGATTCGAATCAAAATAACTCTTTACGAACCCAATTCTAAGTAGATATGCATCCATTCATACATACCATGCCCTTGGTGCTTGTTTCAAATCATATAGGGCTTCTTAAGTATGAAAACATGAGATTCCCTACTATTCACTTGAAATCCCTTGAGTTTTTCTATGTACACTTCCTCATCAATGGTCTCATTTAGAAATGTAGTCATAGCATCCATTTGATGGATATTCCAAAAAAATGTAGCAGTTAATGAAAACACTAATCTAATGGTAGTGTACCTTGTTGTAGGTGAAAAGGTTTCTTTATAGCAAATACATTCCTTTTGAGATACACCCCTTGCAATGAACCTTGCTTTGTACTTGTCTATACTTCAATCAACAACATGTTTGATCTTCTAGATCCACTTCGATGTGACAACTGATTTCTCACTAAGTCCAAGAACGATCTTTGAAACCCCATTCTTCATGATGGATTGATATTATTCCTGCATAGATTTCTTCCAAACCTCTTCATGTTCAGTGTCCTTGAATGTATATGGTTCAACTTCAATTAACTTTGTCATATATGCAACATAGCCATAATATCTCATCAGTTTCTTACTTTCCCTAGAGGAACCTTTCACAGCTTCATGTCCTTCAACATATTCTAATGTACATGTCAACCAATTTGGCCTCTTCCTTGTGGTTGGAACAACCACCAATTGAATATGATCACTTGGTCCTTCTTCTTCAACATTTTTAGTAGAGTTCTCATGGTAAACTTCTTCTTCTTCAAATACAAGAACTTATTCATCATCAAAATTAATAGTAATATCCTTTGATTTCTTGTAATCTTGATTTTCATCGAATATGACATGTTTTCTTACTTCAATATGTCTTCCTTCCTTAATGTAAATTCTATATTATTTTGAGGAAAGACTATAACCAATGAATATTACCTTGATACTTGTCAAGTCGAACTTATTTCACTTCTCATTCAGAACATGAATATATGTTGGACTTCCAAATATTCAGAGATGACCCACACTTAGCTTCTTCCCTATGAATACTTCTTCGTGTGTAGTATTATCAAGACACTTATGAGGAATTATATTTTGAATGTATACGACAGTCATCCATTCTTCACCCCATAAGAACTTCGGTAGATCTTGATCAAGGAGAATAGTTCGAATGCCTTCTTCAATTGACCTATTCTTCCTTTTGGCCAACCCATTTTGTTCGGGATAGTAGGGAACGATGACCTCCCCCTTAATACCTCCATCCTTACAATATGAAATCAACCCTTTAGAATTTTATTCCCCACCATTGTCAAACCTCAGAGTCTTTATCTTTCTTTTTGTTAGGTTTCCACATCAACCCTGAACTCCTCGAACTTATCAAATAACTCATCTTTAGTTTTAAGTAGGTAGGTCCATGTCTTCCTAGAATGGTCATCAATGAACGTTACATAGTAAATATGACCTCTAAGTGATTTTTCATACATGGGCTCACATGCATCATAGTGGATGAGGTCTAATACTTCTTTAGACATAATTTCACTATTATGAAATGGGTTTCTAGTATGTTTCCCGAAATATAATCCTTTACACACACCTTCATGATATAACTTCATATTAGGAATACCATGAATCAGTTGACTAAGAGTAGGGATAACCTTGTAATGTAGATGACAATACATCCTATGTCATAGATAAATGAGAATTATTTCCATATGAACCAAATCTTGAGGAGATGGTGTAATGGTCTGGTAAAGACTTCCTTCATGAACTCAAATAAACCTAGATTTATCAATGCTATATTATATTCCCCAAACCAATAATTCTCCATCAATGAAAGAAATTATTTCCCCTTTATCTTCTAAACAAGAAATAGAAAGTAAATTATCTTTTAAACCTAGAACATAGAGAATGTTGTTGATATGCAACTTTGATCCATTATCCAACTTCAATGTTGTTGATCTTGGGCCTCTAACAACATAGCTTTTGATGTCACCCAATTCCACTACATGAGAGGATGGATACTTTGATAGTGTATGAAGTTTCCTTCTTTCGCCTGTCATGTGTCTGGATGCTCCACTATCAATGATCTATGCATTTTTATTTGTAAGAGAACCTGTAAGGGAAACCAAGAATCCTTGAATGTTAACCTTGTTGAAAAAGTAATAGATGACCTTCTTGATCCAGCTTCCAACATTGTTGTAACATAATACTATGTAGTTCACCATAGAGGGAGAATCCATGCCAATAAAGTGATATTTGACTTCTCTTGACCTTAGCTTTGATACCATGTTGGAAAATTAAAGATATTATATTAAGGCTTGATTCTCCTTTCTTGATAATTACTTGTGAGCATGTTGGCTTATTTTACTCCTTTTTTACCTTATCTTTCATCAATAACTTGCCATATTTTGTGTGTATGAAGGTCACAAAAAAAGAGACACATGATATAGGAACATGCCAGGGAAAACCCCAGTCAAGATAACTCTTCTGTTCAATATTATTCATTGAGACTCTTTAGCCTAGACCAAGACTAGACTCTCCCTCCACACCATGTCAACCTCCTAGATATTTGAACCCTTCCAGCAACTTCAACTAGGCATTAGCTTATGATAGCATGCAACTTCTAGTAATAATGAAATCTTAGGAGACTTCAATTTCCCAATCCATACCACAAAACGAAGAGAAAAACGCACCAAAATCTCAATTTTCTTCCTCTCTATATACTTCCCCAAACTCTCACTTCTTTCAACGTCCTAAGGATAGACTTCGCACTTCTCTAGCTCTTCTTGCGATGTCAAACTTTCTTGAGAGTGAATACTCAAAATGACTTCGAGCTCCTTGTATATATAGAATTCTTATGGATCGAATGTGGGTCCTTGGGTAGACTCCATCTCTATTAAGCCAACATGATGTGGAGGGTACATAATTCATATTTGACTTGATACAAAACCTTTTTACATGATTCAAAAGCCCAAGGGTTTCTTTGAATATACAATGACTCTATAAACACAATATTAATCCTAGGAGTCCACAATGGGGAATTTGAATAATATAATGATGACCCATCCTTTAATAAGCCATTGTTAAAATAATAAAAATTCTTTCATTTATTCTTTTCACAAGTACATTACATAATGATTCAAGAACATTATTAAAGACCGAACATAGTTACATTTTGTAACAAGACAATGTCTAAAACTATTACTTCCATTTAGAAAAGGACTAGCGTCTTAGTGGTTTTGGATCTTATTGAAAATAATTTCACTATGGAAAAGTCATACAAAATTTAAAAATTTCTAATGGAAATCGATTTCAAATATAAAAATTATTAATCTTTAACAATTGTAATATGTAGTGTTGTTGCTTAGTCCCTGCATCTTATCCAAAAAGTAATTAATAAATTAGAAATAATATATAATGAATATAATTTAATATATATTTAAACTGATATAAAAAAATTTGAGATAATAAGAATTTAATAAACTTCATATTACACCTTTTTACATCTTGTTCCTAATCATTTTTTAGTCGTAAGGCGTTTCCCTTTGAGAAGAACTCCCCCAGCTGCTACCATGTCTCATTGTGACATCGTAGATTTGTGTGTTAGATGATTAAAATAATTTACATCACTCGATCATATTGACGGTGGGGATCCAAAAATAATTGTTTAGAACTACCCAAAATGAATATGGGTGCGAGATGATGCAGTAAGTAGAATATTTTACTAGGAAAAGCCATGGCGCTTGTGCAACAAAAATTGGGGATTTTCATAGACCTCAGCAAAGAGCATATAGTAACCAAGCCCAAGCTCACGCCTCACCCTTTTGCTAAAAAAGGGAAGAGGGGAAAAACAAACTTTGTGAGGAGGCTGATAAGAGAAGTTGCAAGTTTTTCGCCTTACGAGAAGTGGATCACCAAGGGAGTCTGATGAGTGAAGTTGCATATTTTTCTCCTTAAGAGAAGTGGATGACCAAGCTAATGAAGGTAGGGAAGGATAAGTGTGCTCTGAAAGTGGCAAAGAAGACACTGGGAACCCACAAAAGGGCCAAGAAGAAGCATGAGGAGACGTCCAACATTATCAGAAAGATGAGGGCTGTTGGTACCACTAAGAAAAGGAAGTAATATTTATGGAGGGTTGCTCGCACCATTGAGGAGTAATATTTCTAGATTTTTTGTTGGGAATTTTTTACATTTTAGAGATTAGGTATGTTTCTCCTTAGTTTTCGATAGCTAGAATATTTTATGAATTAAGAGAAAATTTTCAAATTTCGGGTGACATCCAATTTAAATCCTCAATCCAACAAGTTAAGAAAAATAGAAAAAATTGAAACAACAGTCCTCCATTTCATTGTAGTGCAGTTCTAGCATTAACAACGAGTAAGGTAATGGTATGTACCACTACTTCTTAACCCAGTCACTGCAATTATAGACGTAGAAGTAAGATTGCAAACAAGTGATGACCAAAAGTATCATTGCAACAACAAGAGAGAGAAACTTCCACGAACTAAATATATAATTATTCATAAACTTTACCACAAGAAAATTCCATTTTCTACTATAATACCTATTTAGATATTCTATAATTTTTTCTAAATATCCAACTTCTGCGACTTGAACGCACTTACCCATGTCATTCCATAGGTTGGCTACCTCTTCGTCACTTTGGAGATGGTTAAAAATAATTTTTCTCTCTCTCAACAATTTCACATCTTTTACTCTGTCAATCATAACGTTCATGAAATTGGTATATTTCCTAAAAATAGGCACACCGGGTGCAACAAAAGCTTTGAATGCCACCAAATTTATGAGGATTACCTTTGTGATGGTATCCAGCTTTACTGCGGCGAGTTAAAGTGTGGCAATTTTTTCATCAAATTTTATAATGGTGAGGTCACCAATAGTAGGAGAGAATTTGACTCCTACAAAATATAAGTCAGCCATACAAGGAATATTTAGTTTGTGTGGAGAGGTTTTTATGATCTTAATAGGTTATTATTCTCCAATTCTCATTTCATCTTTACATAGTCTCCTAAAAATACTGAGTAAAAGATGGAAGGGAAACTTCATTGCAACTTGTGAAAGCCTCCACTTTAGTGCTCACTCAATCAACTCTATGATAAATCAAGCAGGGCCAGTGTTGATACAGGAGAAAATGTTTCAGATAAAACTAAAGGCTTGTCTAACAATTGAACTATCCTCTTCATCAGTTGAGTCATTTTCTTCCACAATTGGATTAGAAGTAAACCTTGACATATCCTCTTGATACAGAGCATCTCTTTCTTCATCAAATCATATTGGAATTTGACCGTAGGAAAGAGGGGCAATATAGTAGTACAACACCTCTAGCAAGTGTTGTCTTTCCTTTAGACGAAGATTTGAACTATCGGCCAAATTTCAAATTTAGTGTGACATCGAATTCCAGGTGTCTTGGTTTTGATTAAAATAAAATTTCAGCCTAAATAGGTGAAAGCTTGGAACTCAAATTAATTCATGTTTTAAAATTTATAATTCAATACAACATGCTTTAAAATTTATAATTCATTTTATGATGTATAAATATAATTTTAATTTTATTTTATAATTTATTTTAATTAAATATAAAAGAAAAAGAAATAATTACCTTCGACATAAAATCGTAACCTTACTTTCTTCTACACTATATTATATCGTACCTATATCCCTATTATCCACCTATTAATTATTTCCAATTAAATTAAATTTTATAAAATACCTATTTAAAAATAGATATGTCTATGAAGATAAAGCTACTATTTAATTATTTTTTTCTTTATTTTTTTTTAATCTTCAACAAAAATGTATGATGAGATAATTTTTTTGATGCCTATCTACCTTTACTCACCATTTAATTTATATGATTTTAGCGGTTATAACTCAAAAAGTATGCACAGTAATAAAGTGAATAACTTCACTTAGGAATACCCAACATGTTCATTTAATATTAAGGAAAGTTAAGTATAATGATTAAATCACTCACAAAGTGGTAGATTGTACACTTAGCACAAATTTCAAGAAATATATTTGAAATGGCAAGATGTTCCTTAACTAGAAGAGTGAATGCCCAAACCTTAAAGAAAACAATGTGATTTACCACAACATTCAAGCCATTATAGACAGTGTTATGAGAAGAGATATTCCTATCATGGGGCTTGGTTGTATGGAATGTGGTATGGTATTTTCAAGCAATCAAGTGTAAAGAATGCTAGTTGCACACAATTATTCAGCACAATCCAATTTTGGGGTGGCTATAATTGTTTTGTATATTAATTCATGAGATATATAACTCAAGGGAACTTGTTAGTTAATGATAAGAAGGTATCCACCTCTAAGTATCCATTTGATGTAACCATTCATTGTTAACTCTTTGTTTGGGTTGTTTTAGGAGGTGATTAGGAAAAACCATTTTTTATTTATTTTTCTTGAAGAAGAAATGGATCTATACCACTTCATACTGATTTTGGAGATGCTTTTGTGTAAATTGTGGCTCTAAGAAAACAATTCATATTTAGTAAAAGGATTTGAGCTCAAAAATATGTAAGGGTTTTTTCTCTCCATTTGTAAAGTTTAAGTTGAAACTGCTCACAACTAGGGCACTAGACCTACTTAATAGTGGAAGAAATAACACTCTTAGTAACTAGATATGTTAAGATGTAATTGTTTGACATTGGGTTCAGTGCTCCCAATGTGTTTCGTGACATGGACTAACTATCTTTCATGGATATTAGCTCTAGCTCTTGTAGTGGAGACTAATGCCTATAGATTTCAGTCTAATGATAATTTTGATTCCAACAAGGTGGCATCAGAGCAATAGGTCTCAAGATCGAAACTCACTCGACTCACGCTAGGGGGACAATTGTCGGATATTGGGTTCAACTCTCTGCATGTGTTTCATGACATGGAAAAACTTCCTCTCATGGATCATAACTTGGCGATTGTAGCAAAGACTAATGCCAATAGGTTTTGGTCTAATGATAATCATGATTCCAACATACCCTATTTTAGAAACAAAAATATAATACGCTACATATTAAACCCTAATATTATAAACCCTTTAAATTAAACAACCAATAATATAAATCAAAATATTATGATAAAAAATATTAAAACATAATCCTATAAATCCAAATGTTTCAAACGCTAGAAAAACCATATTGATAGAGGACAACTATTTAAACATGTACTATAAATGTTAGCTTTGTTTGACTATGTGCATCTAATGTGGTTGACTATGGTTGACTATTAATATTAATCAATAATATTAACAGGCATTTATGTTTGATCTAAGACGAATAATGTTGAGTGTCAAACATAGTGAAACATTTCATACATAGTCAACCAAATTAGTAAATGTGTTTAATTAATTTTGTAATGTCGCATTATGACATCCCAAAAATTGCAATATAATGTAACATTTTGACAATGTGTGTCTTGTTACAATGTTTGATAATTTTCTGTCACAATGCAACAATATAACGTTGCAACAATGTTTGTTACTTTGCAACATTTGTCACATGGCTTGACCAAGTTCACCATGGGTCAACATGGTTTGATTACTTTTACTAGGGTTGACCATACCTTTTCTATGATAGATTATGGTTGTCTATCTTAGTAATGGAAGACTATGGTTGACCATGTTCTACCATGGCGACCTACGTTGACCATATTTAACCATATTAACAATTTTTAACCTGACCGACTAAATCATTTCTTATTGATCCTTTCCAGAAGCTATATGCATACAAAATTTTAGCTCTATGGTACATCATTAATATCCTCTTAAACAATTGGCGTATCCCCTGAGGATGGACTCACTTGGAAGTTTGAAACATTGGGTTAAATAAAATCTATAAGCAGGTTATTCCTCTCTTATTTAAAAATTCTTCCCACCTGTATGGATTCATTATTTAAAAATTTGTAACCATGTTGAGCATGGGTTGTCCATGGTTTTTAAAGGTTTATTATAGTGACTATCCTTCATCAAATATGGCCATGATTGACCATATTTGACCTAGGTTGCCAATGGTTGAACATGATGCTTTATGTATATGCTTTTATGAAAATGTTGACTATGGTTAACTATGGTCAAGGTCAACTATGGCTAGCCATGGTTAACTAAGGCTCAATATGGTTGACTAAAATTGAAGTAAAATTGAGTCTTATGAATTATGGTATTAATTTATTTATAAGAAATGTGATTATGTATTATTAATAATAATATATTAATACATTTATGAATTATTGTATTATTAGCATAACCATGTTAAAGAATGTGATTGATATGCATACATAAAACACATATACAATCACATTAGTAAATGTGGTTGATATCAATCACATTCATTAATATGGTTGTGCTAATGTAAACCCATTTTATGAACTCTAATTTTAAACTATAGACCCTAATATTATAAACTCTAATATGATTAATCTAAATCAACAATAATAAACCTTAATCGCAAACCCTAATATTATTGTAAAACCAATATAATATATATTATATTATAAACCCAATAAAATATCATATATATATTATTGTAAATTTATTACAAGTTGTGAGAAGTTATTAATTAAATTACAGACATCTCAATTATATCATACATGATTTTGTTAGTCCTAATTAAAATAAATCCACAACATTCACCTCAGTATATACTGCTATAATAGCTTAACAAACTATCAAACTTTGAAATTGTACTACTTGCCTTACTATTAGGCATTTTCAAATAAAATACATATTTTTTAAAATAAAATATACATTTTTAAACACACATTACTTTATATTTACATATATATTACTTAGAATGCTTATTTATCATTATTTATAAAAATTATATTTTATCAAGATACTTTTTTCATGAAACCATATACAATTATTTTTGTTAATATGAACAATCAATTATATTTTTTTGTAAATAAACAATGTGAATTTATACTTTTGTATATGAAACATATAAATAATTTTAATTAATGTCTAATTCTATATTCATGTTTTTGAAAATGCACCCTACAATATTATTTACTTTGGTTAATTATATAATTACTAAATATTTGAAGAAATAATTTATATTTTTCTTTATATATTCTTTACTTTATGGCATGCCAAACTGTTTATTTATTTCAAACACACTAAAAAATTCATTCTAGTAACATCTAATATTTTTTAAACACATTTTTGGATCATTGTCATTCATCCAATTTATTTTATCATTTTCATTATTTATATTATTTTGGCATAGGTTTGATCTTTCCTCCTAGATATGTTTGTAATTAAACATCTTTAATAGCACATCAAGTAGAAATTTTTGGCTTCTTAATATTTTTCTCAACAAGCTACTATAATGATCACTAAAATTGAGTCTTATGAAAAATGGATTATCATATTAATTTATTTATAGGCAACGTGATAATGTATTAATAATAATATATCGATACAATTGTGAATTATTTCATTAATACAATTATTAGTTATTATGTTGTAAGGCGATCCCCTTTGAAAATAACCACCCCGTTGCTCTCCTATCCTCTGTCTACATTGTTCGATCTTTTGTTAGACAATTAAATTTCACTTGTTCGTTGATTTGGATCGTGAACTACTTTGGAAAGGTGGAAATAGATCTAACCTTCGTTGGTAGGGCATGGATCCAACAACCCTCATCGACAAAGGTTTGTTATGGGTGTAAGAAACCCTTACTTTGTCACACTCACCTGCCCCACTCGCATTCAATTCTCATCCAATAGAGCTAGGCTCTAGTGATTCTCTTTGACATTCATGAAGAAACCAAGTTTTTCATAATTTAGTAGGCTAAGTTATATATGAAATTATTGAGGAACTTCCAATGGGTAGCTGTAACACCGAATCTAACTATTTCGCTTCCACAGTTATGCCCCTCCATCGATTCAGGGCCTACAACATGGTGTTAGTTCTTTATCAATTGCAAAATATTCCAAATAATACTCATTTTGTTGTCAATCTTCTACTCCCAAAGCTAGAGGTAACATCGTTTTCTTTTTCCACATAGGTGTTTTTCTTCAACCCTTACAGTCAAGGTCTTAATTGATTCACAAAACTCGCGATGAAAACAATGGTAAATGGTTGTCATTTTTCTCCCAGTTGTGGAGTTCTCTAAGAATTGGGTTATATAAATCATAATTGATTTATTCTAGGGAAATCCTATTTTGAAACTCTAAGTTCTTGATTGATTCCTAGAACTCACGATAGAAAAAATTGAATTTGGTGGTGATTTTGCTCCCTATCATTGATTTCTCTAAGAACTAGGTTATATAAATAATAATTTATTTATACCAAGGAAAGTTTGATTTGAATCCCTGGGTTCTTCAGTGCAAATTTATTTTTATTTCACATATTTTAGGTAAACCTTGGTTGGAATACCTAACTTTTGAATCCTAATCTTTGGACAAAGGAGGTTGAAGTTAAATAGAAATTAAGAAGAAATGACAGACGATATGTCTGTGGATGATAAGGCATGGACGAATGTTTTGAGAAGTATGTTTCCCCTTGGAGCTTGAATCCATATCCAGGATGAGCACAATTATTCCTTTTCCATGGAGTATCAAGGTTCATCTATTTCTTACAAGGTCCCAAAATTGGGTTCGGTTGATGCAAGCCAAATTCTGACTGCAGAAGTTGCACGAACATTAATTGCCTTATGATTGCTTCCAGTTATCCAACTGATTTTGTGTGTAGCCCTTGTGCAATAAATTCCACAACAACTTTCTTTCACCTTGATAGGAGAAATCTTATTGTTGGGAAGGGTATGTTTGAAACAATATTCAAATGAAAGCTTAGTGGTGTATAAATCATAAAAATGACTCCACCCAAATTACACACTTTTTAGCTGTAGTTGATTCTTTGAAGGTTGTGTTCATATAAGAAAGAACACGGAGAGAGTATAGACTGTGCTAACTTAGAATCTGAAATTGATAATCATGTACAATCATAATATAAGGATGTTGCAGAAAGTGATTCTATATCCATCGAGGAAGGTCATCTCTAGCAAGAATTTGGGAAGGATGAGGACATTCAAATCTATTGAATCGAGTCTTTCTGGAGGCAAAAGAAAAATTGAATTTAAGAGCATTACACAGTTCTAAACTTCCATTGGACTCTACCAAGCCATTTTCCTTTGAGTTCGACAAATCCACTCCTACTTCCTTATCACCCTCATTTCATTCTTCAACTCATGGGTTGGTCAACTTAGATAACAGTGTCACAAAACAATTGGTAGATGTAACAAATCAAAATGTGGATCAGGTGGATAATGAGGGCATCAGTGATTTTCATTTCAATTCTCCATATCCTCCATTGAGACCTGTTTCATCAAATTGTTTGGTCCCAATAAAAGAATTATTTTTTTCTCTAAGATAGAACGTATTCAACACACCAAAATTTCTATTGCAAGATCTCACTGCAAATTGAAAACACTTATGTGGAATTCAAAAGAACCTCTACAAGAATGCATTCATATGATTATAGAAATAGTGTGTGACTAGGGTTATTTGAATTTTCGTAAGGATTTATGGAACATATCAAAAACACATTAAAACTATGAAATATATCCACTCAGATTCTATTATATTTTCATATGCTTGTATTTTTTACATGCTATGTTCCATGGTTTTGGGATTTTTTTAGTTTTTCTTGTCATTTTGTTGATTATGAATTTGGATTCTTTGTTGCAAAGTTAAAATTTTTGAGAGATGCCTAGAGGTCTGTAAGACACTAATGAATGATTCCCCAATACACTACTCTAATACGTGGAATATATTTTGGATAATTATCTAAAACTTGAATGTAAGGTGTGTTAAGAATATAATACCCTCAAATCCTTCTATGATACTTAGTACTCAAAAAATTGAAATCAACAATTTTTACTCAGGCAACATGGGAGAAAGTATAGAGTTTCTTGAGAAGGAATCAATATATTTGTGACCAAAATTAAATAGTGTTGAAGAAGGGAAAACGAATATTAGGAAGATGTCCTTGGAAAAAGTTAACCCACAGTTGGAATCCGATCATGCTGAAGAAAGTAGGGTTTTTCATGACAAACTACCACAGAAACTTTCCTCACAATCATAATTTGGCAATGTTGGAGAACTTTTAATTTCACCCCAAAAATGATCCCTAGAGAGTGATAAATTTCAACTAGAAAATAATCATGTAGGAGAGAGTATGGACCATGCTCACTTAGAATCAGAAATTGATAACTATGTATGATCCAAAATGGATCTAAGATAGACTTCTATGTCTAAAGTGTTCCTCACAAAGGAAAATGAAAGTGCACAGATGCTCTTGGAAATAGTCCCATTGCATAGATCTTCTCATTCTAAATCTATTACAACTTGAATGGGATAAAATGGACTTTGGATGAAGAAGTTATCGCAGAGAGAAGATTGCCTTTATCCTTTGGAAAAGGAGGCATTTCTTCTAAAAATGGCCTAAAAGGCTCCTTAAGGAAATCACATTGCAAATGTACAAAGGGGTGGACTTAACGTAAAGGCAGAAGGACCCTCGATCAGCGATCTCTGATATATCGGATTGAAGGTAGGCCTTCGCCCGATATCGGGACCCCAGGCATACCGAAATGCGACTAGGCGATATGCAACAATGCGATTGTGATGAGTGATATCAGCGATAAACGATCAGGGTAATCAGTGATCAGAGGAGTAGAAGGTATAGACTCCCGCCGATGCGATATGCGAGGTGTGATATCGGCGATTGGCGGATCGGTGGATCAACGAGTCGATGGTCAACATACCTAAAGTGCAGACCCTTGAGCCATTGTGATTGCGATTAGAAATCAAGACCTGGACTCAATAGGGATTATGGACCCGGTTGCATAAAATTTGAAATGTGAGATTTTCGGATTTTCTGTGTACTAGCACCTGTCTGCTATAAAAGCCAAAATATAAAGGAAATGACCTAAAGAGATAAAGTTGGACCCAAAAGTTTTAAAGATGTAGCTTTGGGTTATTTGAGTTTCGTCGTAAGCAGGATTTCAGGCAGGCCTCACGCAGTAAGTGGTATTGGATGGGCTTCACCCGATCCCATACACTGGCCGACACATGGCATTGCGTAGGAGAGAGAAAATCGCCTTTTCGGGCGGGTAATATCAATGCACATAAGCCACCCAAAACGGGTTGTCAGTTGTTGGATTGGAGATCACGAAAATCAATGATGGGCTTCTAATAGCCATAAAAGGAAGATATGAAAGGGATTATAAGCGTGGTTTTAGATAATTTGAAGTCCAGGATTTCGCGCCCGATAGCGTATTTTCGGAAAAACTCTGTGTATTGGAATTTTGTTCCATTTTCAGGTTTTTCTTGAAGAAAGGGACCGATTCCTTTATAACAACCCTTGATCAATGTGCCACACAGCAAGCGAGCATTTTATAAGCAATGATGTGTTTTTAATACGCACAACCATAGAGCCAGAAGTCAGAGGGCCAGATGAAGAGATAGAGAAATGATTATATGTAGAGAAACAGATAGGAAGTTGAAGAGCTAGAAGAATGCCTCAAAGAAGCCAGAGAGCTTAATTGACAAGGAAAATATGTAGAGAGTAGGCAGAATGGACAGTCTAGGTAGCTGAGAGTGTCTTTGGGATCGCTTGGAGGTCGAGTGAGTGAACCAGAGAGCTAAAGGTTGTTGAGAGAGTTGCTTGGAGGTCAAGCGAATTGCAAAGGCACGTAGAGGCCGAGAGAGAGCTCAGAGAAGCCAGAGCCAAGAGCCAAGAGCCAGAGCCAGAGCCGGAGCTAGAGCCAGAGCTAGAGCCAGAGCCAGAGCCAAGAGCCAAAGCTAGAGCCAGAGCTAGAGTCACGAGCCAGAGCTAAGAGCCAAAGCTATAGCCAGAGCCAGAGCTAGAGCCGAGAGCCAGAACCAAAGCTAGAGCTAGAGCCAAAAAGCCTAAGAGCTTCAGAGTCAGGGATGAGATGGTGTTCTAAGCCCATTGTTTCTATGTAATATAGTGGAGTTGAGTATGGAGCTTGTAAAAGGAATTTTCCATAATCCCAGAGAGCCTAATCGAGTTGATTAGAGCTCAAGGATACATAGCCCAAGAGTTTTGGGTGAATTCCATATTATATGGTTGTTATGTGTGTTTTCTTTATTGTTTCATTGTATTGTTTCTTTATTTGTTGTTATATGTTTTATATCGGTTCAAGAAAATAAAATTAAAGCACATTAACAGTTAATAATAAACACAAGCATACACCTATTTCAAGCATTATTAATTCTACAATTGGTTAATCATAATATATTGGGATTATTTAAGCTTTGGAAGTGGGAGAGGTTCTTTTAAGTTAGACAAGAAGCCTTTAGTGCGCCATTTTCAGATCAGGTGGTATCAGAGCTTGAGATTGATTAACCCACCTTCAAAGAGGGTTATATCAGAATGCTTGATTGATAGAGCAAAGACCGCTTGTCTGAAAGGTGCTTAAATAGTCAGAGGTTGATTGTATGCTTATTGGTAGACTGACTATTGTTTGAGCTTGTAGAGGTAAAGGGAAAGTTGTTGATAGCTCGGTCCAAGAGAGGACAAGAAGGAAGAAGGGTTGAAGGCATTCTTCTTATCCCAAAGGACCTCAAGGCAATCCTTGAAGCACAAGAGGTTTGTTGCAAAATGATTCTTAGATAAGCTCTTTATTAATATTGTTTGAAGTTCTTTGTTCATTGGCATAATGATAACTTCTACAAGTGAGTCCTCAAATTCCTCCTTCATCACAAGATTCTTTGATGAAGACATGAAGCAAGACTTTTCCACCATGATGGATATGGTGAGAGAAATGTATGAGGATGGAAGGAAGAGCAGCATACTTAGACAGCAGTTGAATTCCATGGAGGAAGAGAAGCGGTTGCTTTTTGACAAATTTCAAGAGATGGAGAGGCAACTTCATATTGCAAATATGAACCTGAAAAGGATGCATAAGTTGGATTCAAAACTCTTTGTTGCCAAAGAATCTTTGGTCAAGTATCAGCTTGAATAAGAGGTAAACCATTCCAATTTGTTTTCAAATTCTTTTAAGAATGCTTATATTGTTTCTTTTGAAAAGCATACCAGAGGCATAGGTTCCAAGCTAATGTCCAAGATGGGCTATGAAGGAAAGGGCTTGGGAAAACATGCATAAGGTATTGTTGAGCCAATAATGGTTGAGAAAAGGCCTAAGTATTTGGGTCTTGGCTATGGACAGTCTTATGGAGAAAGTTCCAAAGCTACCATGAAGGCCATTGAAACAGTTCCAAGAAGGAGTTTCATTGCAGGTCTTGTACCTAAAGAGTGTGAAGATTGTATTAAGGAGGAATCTAATAGGTTGAAACATCATTTGCAGGATGTAGGTGTTCAGAAGCACACACTTGAATAAGAGAGTTGTGGAAACTTTGAAATACTTGAAGAGAATGATAGTGCTCCAAAGGGAGCCACCTCTACATTTGATTCACCTCTTCATGAAGGCAATAAAGGTGAAAGAGAAAGGTATAAATATGGTTCTAAACATTTTCCTTTTAGTTATGTTCAACATGGTAAATTTCCATATAAGTATGGGAAAAGAATTTCTTGTTCCTTTTGTGGTTTGGATAACCATAATGTTTCTAGATGTTGGAATAGAATGCCCACATACAGGAAAATTTTGAAGGAAAGGAAGCAAGAAGCCAAAGGTCCATTAGACAAGGCAAGTCATGTTATAAAGAGGATGCACACGCAGTGAACTTACTGCCATAAGCAAGGGAAGCCTGCTAAAAAGTGTTAGATTCTGAATCCAAAAATGCTTCCACAAAAGCTGAAGAAAGTGGAATGAGAGAATGGCAGAAATGGAAAGGAAGATTCCATGATTGATGTTTTTTAGGATGATTCACATGTTGATGTTGATGTGTAGAAAAAGATAGTACCTTTGAAAGGGATTGGTGAGAAATGGTTAGATTTCTTATCCAATTAAGATTTCATGTCTATTGATGCATCTATTTGCATTTCTGTGTTAATGATATGCAAGTTGCAGGTTTTTACCAAGAAGGTGAATGGAAAATGTTGAGTATGAGACTCACTTTGTTGCTGCAACATTATGTTCATTTCAGCTTCGAAAGTACAGTGTTCTTAAGCAAAAGTTGAAGGATGAACTGCATGCCTAAGAATGATATGCATAAACACAGGGATGTTGACGTTGTCCTTGTATTTGAACATGTATGTGTAATTAACTTGAAGGTTTGGTTGCTTTGTTGTAACATGAATGTAATGTTGACTTGGGAAATGTTAACTTGGTCTCCAATATGGAGATAAGGATGAAGTGTTTCACCCTTTCAAAAAGAGTCCTAAGGGTCTTTTTCTACATGCTTGACTTGAAGGGTCATTTGTTCTAAAAGGAATGTTTTGTGGGCTTGTTAGCTAGTCCATCATTTGTATGTAGATGTAAGACATGGAGGTGTTCACAAGATGTGAAAATTTGTTTCTTTTGTTGAAGTAGGAGTTTAGGCCATCGAGTTGTTGTCTGTATTTCTGTTGTTATTAAGAATTGTTGTTAATAACTTTTCAAAACAAGTACAAATGAAAATTTTGTGGAGGAGATGTACTTCAAATTTGTTTGAGCCACCTTAAATCAATGATTAAGGCATAAAAGTTCAAACTACCTTTTGTAACCATCTTAGCAAGAGTTCTGCACGAAGGCAAGGAGGAAGGAAGTTCTCCCCAGGAGGACCAACACTTCTAGGAAGGAAAGTGGTCAGAGACTTTGGTTTAGAGGCACTATGCAAGGCAAGTGTAGGGAGGCTGAAAGAAGAGGGTGTTGTTACTCTCATTTACTGTTCAGATCAGTATATCAATCTTTTGGAGACCAAAATTTATTTTATTGGGAAGGTGTGATCCAAAATGGATCTAAGGTAGACTTCTAAGTCTAAAGTGTTCCTCACAAAGGAAAATGAAAGTCTAAGGATTCTCTTGGAAATAGTCCCATTGCATAGATCTTCTCATTCTGAATCTACCACAACTTGAATTGGATAAAATGGACTTTGGATGAAGAAGTTATTGCAGAGAGAAGATTGCATTTGTCCTTTCTAAAAGGAGGCATTTCTTCTAAAAATCGCCTAAAAGGCTCCTTAAGGAAATCACATCGCAAAAGTGCAAAGGTATGGACTTAACGCGAAGGTAGAAGTTGCCCTAATCAATGATCTCCGATATATCGGATTGGAAGTAGGCCTTCGCCCGATATCGGGACCCCAGGCATAGAGACATATGACTGGGCGATATGCGACAATGTGATTGCAATGAGTGATATTGGTGATCGCTGATCGGAGGAGTAGAAGGTATAGACCCCCGCTGATGCAATAAGCGAGGTGCGATATTGGTGATCGACGGTCAGCATACCCAAAGGGCAAACACCCAGGCCATTACGATTGTGATTAGCGATCAGGACCTAGAACCGATAGGGATTATGGACTCCATTGCATAAAATTTGAAATCCCAGATTTTCAGATTTTCTGTGTATTAGCGTCCTTTTGCTATAAAAACCGAAATACAAGGGAAATGACCCGAAGCAATAAAGCTAGACCCAAAAGGTTTGTAGATGAGGCTTTGAGTTATTTAAGTTCTGTGGTAAGCGGGATTTCATGCAGGCCTCAGGCAGTAAGTGGTATTGGACAGGCTCCGCCCAAACCCATACACTGGCCGACACATGGCATGGCGTAGGAGAGAGAAAACTGCCTTTTTAGGCAAGTAATCTCCGTGCACATAAGCCACCCGAAACAAACTGTCAGCCAATGGATCGGATATCACGCAGATCAACAGTGGGCTTGTGATAGCCATAAAAGGTGGATCTGAAAGGGTTTATAAGTGCGATTTTAGATAATTTGAAGTCCGAGATTTCGCACCTGATAATGTATTTTCGGAAAAACTTTGTGTATTGGAATTTTGTTCCATTTCCGGGTTTTTCCTGAAGAAAGGGCCCAATTCCTTTATAATAGCCCCTAATCATTGTGCCACATAGGAAGTGGGTGTTTTATAAGAAATGATGTGTTTGTAACGTGCAGAGCCATAGATCTAGAAGCTAGAGGACCAAATGAAAAGACGGAGGAATGATTATATGCAGAAAAATAGATAGGAAACTGTAGAGCTGGAAGAATGCCTCCAAGAAGCTGGAGAGCTCAATTGATGAGGCAGAGCTACAGAGAGCAGGCAGAGCAGACAATGTAGACAGCTGAGGGAGTCTTTGGGATTGCTTGGAGGTCGCACGAGTGAACCAAAGAGCTGAAGGTTACTGACAGAGTTGCTTGGAGGTCAAGCGAGTTACAAAGGCATGCAGAGGCCGAGAGAGAGCTCAAAGAAGCCAGAGACAAGAGCCAAGAGCCAGAGCAGGAGCTAGAGTGAGAGCGAGACCCAGAACCATGTACTTGAGCCAAGAGCCAGAGCCAGAGCCAAAGCCAAAGCCAAAGCCCAAAGCCAGAGCTAGAAAGCCTGAGAGCTTTAGAGCCAAGAATGAGATGGTGTTCTAAGCCCATTATTTCTGTGTAATATAGTGGAGTTGAGTGTGGAGCTTGTAAAAGGACTTTGCCATAATCCCAGAGAGCATAGTCGAGTTGACCAGAGCTCAGAACTCCATATTATATTACTATTATGTGTGCTTTATTTGTTTCTACATTGCATTGCTGCTTTATTTGCTATTATATGTTTTATATCAGTTCAAGAAAATAAACATAAAGCAAATTAATAGTTAAAAATAAACATAAGCATACACCTACTTTTAAACATTATTAATTCCGCAATTGGTTAATCATAATATCTTGGGAATATTTAAGCTTTGGAAGTGGGAGAGGTTCTTGTAAGTTAGACAAGAAGCCTTTAGTGCCCCATTTTCAGATTAATGTATTGTCATAATCTCAAAATGTTGGAGAAATTTAGTTTCTAAGCCTGGGCTACTTTTACTATTTGTAATGTTTCTTATAAAATAATAATTACACTATTATGATACCTGGATGAATTGTAGCCATTTTCATGTTTGTTTGATTGTTACTCAAACATCTACATGAAGATAGATTCGCCAATTATTAAACTTCTTACACACTGGTATGTATATTTGCTCAGTCTCATCATTTATATTTTTTATTTAGGAAAATAATTACCTCTCTTTTGGGGACTTTTAGTGTGTTTTGTGGTGTTTTCTTATTAATTAATGGTTTTATGTAGGTCCAACAATTACAAGTATACAAGTGAAACTCTCAAAATCCCCCAATGAAATTGTTTCCTAGAAGGATTGACAATTAATGTGAAATGTCCAAGTTTGTACAATTGAGATGTGCTGCTATAAAATACAAAAAAAATAGTGAACTAATGGGGACGTTAGAGAAATGCCAATGTTGTAAAACATATTTTTTATTTGGAACATGTTCGGACCTTGAAAATATCTTGGTGATCTTTACTCTTCTATGCTTTAGCACCGTCTCACCTTGGGAACTTCAGTGTCTGTCATTTTTTTCTAGAGAAACATTATTGCAGCATCATTCCTGCATTTACCCTCTTATCATACTCAACCATACTAAAAAATTGGTTTTCTTGAAATCGATTTAGACTGGCATGATGTATAGGTTGAAAAATTCTTTGATATTGGAGAAAATTTCTATTTATTAATGTGGAAGCTCTATGATCTATAGTGATCATTGTACATCCATGAGACTTTGGTTATATTTATTTGTAGGATAATGGTGTCAGTTGTTGTACCCAATGAGGTTGTGTCCTCATCCATTACTAGGATGTTGTTGTGCTTTAACAAGGCACATCCTAAACAAATAATATGGCATTGGCCCACACTCTAATTATCTCCATTTTTTCTCACTGAATCGAGCACCACTTGTTAACAAAATTATTCAAGTGCACATCCATACATAAATTATAAAAGGGAAGAAGCATATCAAAACTGATCTAACTTATGAATCCACCACTGATAA
Source organism: Pinus taeda (assembly GCA_000404065.3). NCBI lineage: Eukaryota > Viridiplantae > Streptophyta > Pinopsida > Pinales > Pinaceae > Pinus > Pinus taeda. The sequence continues at coordinate 117,326 of APFE031667020.1, forward strand.
AAGGGATCAAACATATAGAAACTAAATAAATCTATCAAGCTTCTCTCTACGAGAGCTTCTGTTAGAATTAGATAGAAAAAAATGCTTTCATTAACTTATATGACATTAGCTTCATGATATCTTAAAATTAGATTGGATGCCACACAGAAGTTATGAGAATTTATAACGGGCTAAATTAGTTCTTTTCTCTATGCTCGCATTTTTTTATGAATTATATAAAGTGTAGGTCACTTCCCAACTCTTTTTAAGCATATTGTAACATCAAAAATAATTTTCGTTCCTTTCCATTAAAGCTACAAATCTTCTTTAAAACAAGTTCATCTAAAAGTAAATAGCATTTTTTATAAATGAATGGCTCTGTGTAGGCCCAAAATTACAACTATACAAGTTAATCTCCGAAAACCCAACAATGCAATGATTTTCTAGGAGGATTCCAAATTAAAGTGAATTGTCCAAGTTTGTAAAATTGAGGTGTGCTGCTATAAAATGTAGAAAAATAGTGAATCAATGGGGACATCAAAGAAATGGAAATGTTGTAAAACATATTTTGTATTTAAAATCTCTCCACAACTTGTAAATATCTTGGTGATCTCTACTATTCTATTGTTTGGCCCTGTCTCAACTTGCAGACTTCAGTGTCTCTCATTGTTTTCGAGAATAATAATTTTGCAACATCATTGTTTGATTTACCTTCTTATCATCCTTAGCCATGCTAAAAACTTGGTATTCTTGAAATTGGCTAAGATTGGCACAATGTATAAGTTGAAAAATTCATTGATCTTGCATAATATTACTATCTATTACTATGGGAACTCTATGATCTATTGTGATTAGTGTACATCCATGAGACTTTGACTGTATTTATTTGTAGGATAATGGTGTCACTTTCTATATCCACAGAGGTTCTGGTCTCATCCTTTACTAGGATGTGTCTATTATTTAACAATTCAAGTCTTAAATCAAGAGGTTGGCATTGTCCCACACTCTAATTCTCTCCAGTTTTTTCACTGAATTGAGAACCACTTATTAACAAAATTATTCAAGCACACACCCATACATAAATGATAAAAGGGAAGAAGCATACCAAAACTGATCTAACTTATGAAGCAATAACTAATAAAAGGGAAGAAGCATATATAAAATAACCTAATGTATCAAGCTTCTGTCTATAAGAGTAGGAATGTTTTCCAATCTTACATTGGTTCAAATCCTAAAACATCCGAAAGAGTAGTTTTTGTCAGGTCAATCTTCGTTTAGAGTTGAGATTGAAAACAAAATGCTTTCGTTAACTTATATGGCATTAGCTTCATCATATCTTAAAATCAGATTGGATAGCAAATGGAAATGACGAGAATTTAAGACAGACTATATTAGTTCTTTGCTCTCAGCTTGCCTTAAGAAATTAAAGTTCAGTTGAGGTGGTTAGACATATTTTTTCTAAACTAGAGAAAATTATATTGATAAAAAATATCTTTCCATGGAAAAAAAAAATATTGACCACAACACATGGAAACTAGCTAAGGAATATCTTAAAAAAAAATTCCATTTTAGTTAAGTAATATGAATAGGGGTAGACATTAGCCCTCTGAAATAGAAACATAAAACTAAGATATAACCAGTCTAGATATGGCTATGATACTTCAAGGGCTTAGATGGCTTAACCATGGAACAAACAATGGTTTGATTTAATGGCTTTGATGGACAATGGTCGAACACACAACTTCTCCCTTACAAAGACATGCCAACCATTCTAACAAAGGACCACATGATATAAGAGAGGACATTGTTTAAAAATAAAAGAATAGAATATGGTGAGAGCTGGAATAATGACTTGCTTTCACCAACCCTGGTGGCCTCTTGTGGCAATCTTATTTAGATTCTATATCATCAAAAATTTAACTATTTCAATCTTTCAAAATGATAACTTATATTTCTAAGAGCCTCTGACATACCATGGAAATACAAATAACTCTTTTTAATGAGACTTACCTACAAAATTTCAATGTCGGAATGTTCTTCAAGTGGGCCTAGATTGCTTTGTACAGTTTCTTCAAATAGTATTGAGTCCTGTGGGATAATTCTTAGTTTTTATCTTAAATCATGGCATTCAATCTTTGACATGTCAACTCCATCAACAAAAATTCTCCCTCGTGTTGGTTTTACAATACAAATTAGTACTTAAACTGCGAATTTTCCACTACCATTCTGTTCAATTATCCCAATCTTCTTCCCTCTAGGAAATTCACATGTGAAACCTTAAATACAAATGGAAGATGTGGTCCATATCAAACCTAATTGCATCTCCATAATAAAGTCAAATTCTTAGTAGCATAAGATTTATCTTTATTATTAATATTTTAATTGGTGAGGTTGGGTACATTCTGTTGATCATACACATATTTTTTAACATGATGGTTTTGTTATACGTGCCTTTAGAATTACTAACTAAAATTCCCACAGTTAATACGTCTATGTTGAACAGATAAAGATTTAGGACCACCTCCTCCTCTTCAAATTTAGTATGCAAAAGTGAATTGGAATTTTAGGATTTATTCCTTTGAAAGAATCCTTATTTTTTATTTTGTCTTGTACAGACTCATATAAACTATAATTCATCAGCCACCTATGTCATTATTTCAAAGCCCTTTAGAATTCCATTCATAGATTTTCTTGCTTTGAAACTTCTTCAGGGAGCCTTTACTCATGGGGGCATTCAAGTAGGTAACATTATTAATTCAACTATTTATGCATTATTTTTCTTTTCATCAGCACATTTACACTTCAATATTGATTGACTTACTTCCATTTAGGAATTCTCCAAACATGTTGTTATCTCACTATGGAAAGTGGTCCTATTTAGTTATATTTCTTTAAGTGGTGTTTAGCATAAGATATCTCTCTTCACAATGTTGTATTTCCCTTTCTTTCCCCTTAAAATTTTCTATTGGACCACCCTTGCTTATGTAGATAAATTAACCCATCAATATTTAGTATTTATCATCTACCTATACATAGAGCCTTCCTTTCACTAGTTCCCTAACATGGTGACCCTTATTATGTTTTGGTGCCCATGTCATTCAATCATCCATATGATTAGGAGTTTATTAAGTCTACATTCTAGGGTTGAGCCTCATTCATGTCATTCAATCATCCATATGATTAGGATTTCATCAGTCTACATCCTAGGGTTGAGCCTCATGCATCACTTCTCAGTGTGTTCATAGCCTTAAACCATATATTCCCACACTATTGGCCAATATTTGTTGGATTATCACATGTCACAAGCCATTCACTTCATACATATTGTGATGGTTTCTTTAATTTCATACTACAATTCATCCACTCATAAGGAGATCGCCATCTATGCCCCTACCCTTGTCTTCTTCCATTATTAATTTTCTCCTCATCATTACATTCATCTAAATTCTCAATGGGACTTTTAAGTCCTCATTTTTCCTTTATTTACCCATTAATTGTGTCTCTTGACATTGAAATGATATTTTGGTGGGACTCACATCTTCATGTTACCCCTTTGCAAGTACGAGGGAAACCTTGTGCTTCTTTCATGCATAATATGGAAAATTGGGGCCTAAAGCCTTCTGGGAGCGTTTTGGGGCATCAAAATAAGTTTCTTGGAGGGAAAAACATCGTTTCCTTAGTGAAACACCTTTTACTTATAACAATCCCTCAATCCTAATGAAGGAAATTTTTATAAATCCTTTGGATTTAAGTTGTTGTGTATTACCTTCATTTTCAACATATTTTGAAACATTAGCCTCATTGGAATCTCCCTCAAACATAACATATGATAAAAAAGAAACACAAGTAAAGAAACAAAATTTCATAAAAAAATTACTTTTTTTTTCCATGCTATTGTTTCCTATGCAACCGCCTTACAATATTTCCTTTGCAACATGTGGTGCAATTGTTAGTTTATCCAAATATTTGCATAAATTATGATGGGAAACTATTCACATGGCATTGTGTTGTCCAGAGACTACAATAACAATCACACTCATTATTAACACTTCGTGAATAGAAACTCTTTTTAGTTTTTTTTTTTTTTTAATAATATAATTTCTATTAATTTCCCAATTCAATTCAAAACTACATAAAATTTGTCATCAACCAATTAGAAAAAAAAGAAATTTATATTTAAAACAAAAAAATAGTTTTCAAGATATTCAATTTAATATTCATTTTTTTCAAAACTTCAATAAACTTCATAGAATATGTTTAAAATTTTCAAAACTAATTGAAAGTAAAAAAAATTGACCAAAATTAAAAACAATATATATCAAGAATTTAAATTTTAAATTTGACATTTTTAAAATTTTAAAATTTTTAATTGAGAACCAAAATTCAAATCACTAAATGTGAAACATGGTGAGCCATAATAATCATCCCTATCAATATATTAGTCATTGGAAATAATGTAATATTCTTCAAATATCTTGAACCCAATCTAGTGGACCATTCTTTCCACCATATTTTTAGTTTCAACGGAACTGCAGTAGCTCAAAATCAGTGCACTTCTTAGATCTAGAAGTGACAATAATGTTGTATGTAGTGTGTTATGTGCACAAAGCATGAATTTCTAGGAAAAGCTTTGAAATTTGTGATAACCTTTGTCCTTGGTTTTACATTTTATTTAGATCATCTTTGCTTTGAAGGATACTAATATTTTCTCTAAAAAGTACAAATTCTGCTTGGTTCAAAATGTGGTTTAATGACTTGCTTCAAAAACTAACTCCGTTTGCAATATTAACTGTGGCAGAAACTAGATTCGTGATTCTCACATTCTTCTTTGGGACATTGGAACACTCAAGAAGAAAAAGAGCAACAAATTTCCTCAAAGACCCTATTCTGGGCCAATTGTAGGAAATCTTCATCAATTGAGTCTGCTAGCTCATCACGCTCTAAATTATAGGAAATCTTTGGAGGGGAGTGACATCGGATCTAGTGTTGTGAATATTAGTGAGGCCTCCTTTACCCTCACCATAAATATATTTTGGTGAACACTGGTGGGAAATAAATTTTCTATCAATTATTTGGGTGTCTATGGAAAAGGATTTGGGGATCTAGTGTTACATGTGGTAGTTGCAGCGAGATACTTTAGCATTGGAGATTTTATTAATTATTTGGAGTGGCTTGATTTGCATGGAATCTATTGACAGATGAAGGAGGCTAAAATATATTCAATTCATTGGCTGGGAAAGTGATACATGATCATATGGATCATGATGTGTACTTGACTTTGGATAGCTAGGCTGAGGCATTAGCAGAACATGGTAAAGGCTTTGTTGATGTGCTGCTTGAGATCCAGAGTGATCAATAGGACACCAAAATCATAGGAGACACAAATAAGGAAATTATCTTTGTAAGTCTTTCGAGCCTCATTCTTTCTTTCAATTTTCTAATTCTTAAGATTTGGTCAATCTAAATATCTACGTAATATGAGAAATAAATTAAATGTGTATGAATTTTCTACGACATGTTTGTCACCAAAGTGGAGATTACGACCAATATGATAGAGTGGGAAATGAGTGAATTTTCTAGACATCCCCATGAAATGAAGACACCGCAAGAATAAATCGAATGCATAGTTCAAAAGCATCGCAAAGTGAACTATTCAAATGTGGCAGACCTAAAATACCTCCACATTGTGGTGAGAGAGATGATATGACTATACCTAGGAGGGTGGTTAGAGGTTCCCCATGATTCTTCAAGGGTTACGACAATGGGAGGATATCATATACCTACAAAAGCACTGTCAATTGTGAATGTGTGGGTCATAGGAAGGGATGCTATTGTGTGCATATTGTACGGGGGAAAGATCCTTGAGAATTCAAACCAAAAATATTTATGAATGAATTAGGTGGACATGATGTTTACATAGGTTTAATAGGTACCCAAAAATTTAGGATGATTCCATTTGGCATAGGAAGGAGAGTATACGTAAGTGCCCCTATGGCTATTCCGATTATTTCACTTGCATTGGATTGGATTTTGCATAGTTTCAACTAGAGAGATATTGTTATCTAGAATTTACAAATGTGGACAGAAGTATCTTCCCTAGACCTGGTGGATTGGTCTAGAAGAACAGAAAGAAAATAATATAAAGTTTCGCTTAGAGAAATTGAAGAATGGAAAGATGCTTACCTGGAATCCATCGCAAGCTTTACTCTCCTCTTGAATTGTAAGATCCAATCGTAGCTCTAACTTCTATAATGAGAACCTGCACATACAAACATAACAAGCCAAATATATACAAAATCCATGTAGAATTATCTAATTACTCTATTCAATAGATCAAAAAAGGATTGAAACATACACTAGTAGAAAATGAGAAATTAGTGACTAGGTGACTAAAAAAAAGTTAGTCACCACAGCTTTTCCAAGTGAAATACTACCAAAACTGAGCAATTTTAAGTGACTGAACTAAAAAAAACTAACATAAATCACTAATTTAGTCACGGTTTAACATATGTGACTAGATAATAAGTAATAGAACTAAAAATTGCTAACATGAATCACTAATTTAGCCTAGGAAGAAAAATACAACTACCTAACAAGTACTACAATAATATGAATCAATTTTTTTATGTTAGTCATCTTAATTGTGTCAGGCAATCTAAACTTACAAGTGATAGGGGATTGAAAGGTTGTTAAAGATTGGTTGAAAGGTTATCCTTCCTTAAGCACATCTTCATCCTCACATGGTGGATAGGTGAGCCAAATTTCCACTATGTATCTCTAATAATTTGTAATTCTAAAAACATATTTTTTCATAAAAAAATTATTTTATGTATTTTTTTAAAATCTATTCATTGAATCTAATTGGATCTAGTTCTAATTTGAAATTAATTTAAAGGGAAAATTTAATTTTTAAGAATATAATATCAAATAAAAAATACTTTAATTTCATATTAACCGACCTACTCCATCTTAAACTCGGATCTATCAGCGTTGAGGGGGGTCCAATCTCTCGAGGTGAAAACTTTTTTTTCTATTGCAAAACTTGAGGAAATGTTTTCACCTTGAGAGATTGGATCCCTCTCAACAGTTGTTAGTTATAGGGCTAATATGGATCTAGGTTGGTTGTATAATACTAAATAATATCTATATTTGTATTTGTGTCTGTTTGTTATTCCCTCTCTCTATCTCACCCCCCAAACATACACACACACACACACTCCCTCTCTTCCACTTCTTCGTCTACCTCTATCTTCCCCTTCTCTCCCTCTCTATCTATATCCTTCTCTCTATTCCCTCCAATTCTCCTCTCTCCCTCACTCTCTCTCCATGACTCCCTTGTGACCCCCTCTCTCTCTCTCCACCTTTCTCCCTCTATGTTTTTCTTGTTCCCTCTCTCTCCTACCCCCTGCAATTCCATCTCTCTCTCATCATCTTTATCTTGATTTCTCTCTATCCCTTATCTCACACCTCCCTCTATCTCTCCCCCCAAATCACTCTCCCTCTCTCTCTCTCTTTTGTCCAACTCTATCACTATCTCCTCCCCTCCTTGTCCTTCTCCATCTCTACGTCTCCATCTATCCCTTATCACTCCTCTCTCTCTCTCCACCTCTATCTCTCTATGTATTTATTATTTCCTCCCTCTCCCTCTCTCTCTCTCTCTCTCTCTCTCTCTCTCTCTCTCTCTCTCTCTTCCTTCCTCTCGCTCCCTCTCTCCCAACTCACTCTCTCTCTATCCTCCAACTTTTTCACCGTCTCACTCCCTCTCTCCACCCCTTCGCCCCGCCCTCCTGAAACTCTCTCTTAAATTTGATCACATTGTAATGTGTCTAATAATTTATCTAAATTAGAAAAACTTAATTGGTTGTAAAATATGAAACCTATATTTTGGATCAATCATGTCAGAGAAAATAAAATAATGAAAAACTTTAAAAAAATCATGCACTATATTTAATCTATTATAATTAGTGAATTTGCTTGCTCTCATCCCTTGGATCCTTAGCTATGATGGATCAATGTCGTCTCTCTCTCTCTCTCTCTCTCTCTCTCTCTCTAATCTATATATATATATATAATATATATATATATATATATATATATATAATATAAGTATATATATATATATATATATATATAACCGCCATCAATGCGTCTTAGCTTAATTTTATTAAAACCTTATTTTAATTTCCATGGGATTATTTTTAGTAGTCTTGAGGATAGAAGGTTTAGATATATCTCAAATTGTAACATTTTCCCTTTTAGATTCAATTAAAAAAAAATTGTAAAATAAAATTAAAATAAAATATTTTTATTATGAAATAAGTTATGGTTTTTTGGCATGTGATATTGATAAGCCATGGTGTTGGCCCATGGTATTGTAAAAAAGTAGATTTACAAGTTAATATCCATGGTAAAGTGAGGGTGAATATCCATGGTTAACAATCTTGTCATATTGTTATAAAATATTTGATTGTGAAATAATTTATGTTTTTTATGTAGGTTTTAACCTCGTACAAAAATTACCTGCATACGAATTCTAAAACATAGAAAATAAACAATGCGAGAGCATAACACATAAAACACATATACACAGAGATTTTCCCTTGGATCCCAAAACCGGGACTCCCGGCTTGATTTTTCATTATATTTCTTTCAATATTACAATACATATTTATAAATTCCGAAGCATCAAATACCATGGACCAAAAACCATCGCGTCCAAAACCATGTGCGAAAATCACACAAAAAACCATAGGTAGGTCTACAGCACCTAACGTAGGGTCCAAAACCAAAATTTTCTGGGGTGCTGCCCCAAACCCCATAGGGTGGGGTTACCTGCACCCCTCAAACCCCCTGTGACACCCCCCGCTACGCAATCGGTGCAACGAATCGGGGGCTCCACCCCCCTTCTAACCCCCCGGTTAACTACGCGGGCTAGTCGTGGAAAGAATATAACACAACCCAACATTCTCCCACTTGTTGTTTTCTTTCCACAAGGGGCCACAAGAAAGCTTAGTCATTTATCTAGCCCTGTAATGCCTATTGTTTCTTTGCACCAAGAGAACTTCTCAGAGCTCACAGATTTTGTCAATGCATCTACAGTATTCTTGAAAGTGTCCACCTTTACCAGCCACACCTTTTTGTCTTCTATAATATCCCTCACAAAGTGATACTGAATATCAATGTGCGTTGTCTTTGAATGATATGCAGGGTTCTTTGCCAAGAAAATTGCACTTTGGCTGTCACAATCTATCCTTATAGCTCCATATACTAATCCCATACTTGAACACAATCTCTGCAACCAAATTGCTTCCTTGCTTGCTGAGTGGCTGTCATGTATTCTGCTTCTGTAGTTGATAGTGCCACTATAGATTGTTTCTTACCTATCCAACTGACTGCACCTCCAAATAGGTTAAACACATACCCACTTGTAGATCTTCTCTGATCCAAATCTCCATCCCAGTCTACATCAACAAAGCCATTAATATCCAACACTTTGTCCAATCCTGGTCTTCCTTTGTCGCACAAACCATAATCACAAGTGCCATGCAAATACCTGAAAAATCACTTCATTGTTGACTAGTGCTCCCTCCCTGGTTTTGACATAAACCTACTCAATACTACCACTACATGTGCAATGTCTAGTCTAATACAGACCATCGCATAGGCTACTGACTGCACTTGCATATGGAACATGGGACATGTCCTCTTCCCCTTCTTGTGTCTTGAGACAATTTTTAGCAAATAAATTTACACCTACAAGAATAGGAACCTTCACCAGTTTACTATCCTTGATATTAAACCTCTGCAATATTGTCTCGACATGCTTCCTCTGGTTTAACCAGAGCTTCCTCTTTGTCCGATATATTTTAATTTCCATGCCCAAAATATAGTTTGAAGCACCAAGATCTTTCATGTCAAATTTGGAGGATAAATGGGTCTTCAAATCCTAGATAATTTCGTTCTCATTGCCAACTAGCAACATAACATCCACATACAATACCAGATAAATAACACGATCACCAACTAATTTAAAATACACACAGTGATCTTCTTTGCTTCTGTTGAATCCATGTCCCTGTATAAATGTATCAAATTTATAATACCACATCCTTGGTGACTGTTTTAACCCATACATAGACTTCTTTAACTTGCATACGGTTTTTTGTTACCCTTCATCGCAAGGCCTTTAGGTTGCTTCATGTAGATCTCCTCTTTTAGATCCCCATAAATAAATGTTGTCTTCACATCCATCAGTTCTACCTGAAAATCAAAAGAAACAACAATAGATAAAAGTAATCTAATAGAAGCTACCTTGGCAATAGGAGAAAAAATATCACCAAAATCTGTTCCCAACACCTGGGAATAACCTTTTGTTACCAACCAAGCTTTGTATTTCTCCACCTTTCCTTCTACATTTGTCTTCTTATTGAACACCTATTTGATGCCAATGGTTTTTGTTCTAGCCGGTAACTCCACCAAATCCCAAGCCTCATTTTTGTGTAAAGATATCATTTCATCAACCATGGCCTCTTTCCAAAGTTTTCCATCCTCTAAATCTATTTCTTCCTTCACAGTTCTGGGATCATCATCAGTAATAGATAAAGAAAAATTAGAATAGAAAGCAGATGGACTATACCTTTCTCGCTGCCTTCTTTCTGGAACTGATCTTCTCACACCCGGAGTTTGTGGCTCTTCATCTTCTGATTCCTCCTCTGTTGTAGAATCTAATTCTTCCTCCTTTAGCTCAAACTCTATCTTCTAAGGTTCCTTTGGTTGGAATTCATGTTTAATAACATCTTTCACCTCTCTAAACACCATATCTCAACTATACACAACCTTCCTTGTTACTGGGTTCCAAAGCTTATAACCATTTAAACCATCCTTATACCCAATAAAGATGCACTTTTTAGATTTACTATCCAACTTTGTTCGTTTCTCCTTTCGAACATGTACATATGCATCACATCCAAATACCCTCATATGTGAAAGAGAGGGTTTCTTACAAGTCCATATCTCATGTGGAGTCTTATTCTCCAATGCCGATGAAGGTGATCTATTAACCAGGTAACATGTTGTCTCCACTGCCTCTGCCCAAAATTCCTATCCTAACCCGGCACCACTGAGCAAGTTTCTTGCCTTTCCCTCAACGTCTTGTTCATTCTTTCTACAACTCCATTTTGCTGAGGTGTATATGGAGTAGTCTTCTATTGTGTTATAGCACACTTCTTATAGAATTCTTCAAATTCCTTACTGCAAATCTCTCCAACGTTATCTATCCTCAACACCTTTATATTATTCTCTATGTGGTTTTCCACCAAAGCCTTAAATTCTTTAAACCTGTCAAAGACTTTAGATTTCTTCTTAAGGAAATATATCCATGGATTCCTTGAGAAGTCATCTATAAATGATACATAGTACACAAAATTACCCAGTGATGGAACCTTCAGAGGTCCAAACACATCACTGTGCACAAGCTCTAATATCTGTTTCACCCTCTTACCACCAAAGGGGAAACTGACCCATTTCTACTTCCCATATACACAATTTTCACAGAAATCAAAATCTACAGAGCTATTACTCATACCTTCTACCATACCTTTACCATGAAGTATTTGAAGGCCCTTCTCTCCAATATGTCCAAGCCTTTGATTCCACAGCATGGCCTTCTCTCCAGAGACCACTAAATTTTCTGCTCCACTTTCAAGAACCACAGAATTGTTGCACCCATCAATAACTACGCTACCTTGCAGCTTGTAGAAAGTTCCAATCCAAACTCCCCACATCAATACCAATCTTCCCCAAACCATCTTGCAGGTATCCTTCTCGAACACTGTTTTTACGCCTGCATCATCCAACTTGCTTACAGAAATTAGATTTTGGGCCAATGCAGGAATATGTAGAACACCCGGAAGTGTTCTAACCCTTCCACCTTGCAACTTCAACTTTACTTTTCCACAACCAATGATTCTAGCATTCCTATCATCCCCTAAGAAGACATCACCATCATTGTATTTCTCATACTCGCAGGACCACTCCCTATGGGGAGTGAAGTGAAAGGATTCATCTGAGTCAATCAACCATGCCTCATGATCCACATGTGTACCTGAAGAAGCCAAGTACACATCCCCACCTTCATCTGAGGTAGTTTTTGCCTCTGCAGAAGAAGCATCATTAGATCCCTTTCCTTTATCAAGAGCTTTAGATTTACAGTCCCTTTTGTAGTGCCCTTCCTTTCCACATTTCCAACACATCACCTTTACAACTTTTCTTGAAGATTTAGATCTCCCACTCGATGTGTTATTTGTGTTTCTATTCTCGGACCACCCTCGTACAGACAAGGCATCACCATTCTGGCTCTCCATATTTTATCGTCTCATCTCCTTCGTCAGCAAGGATGAGACTATTTCATCAAACTGCAAGGCAGTTACATTGCTACATATTGCAATAACCAAACTATCCCATGTGTCTGGTAGAGAACACAACAAACTGATTTACTTATCTTCATCTCAAATTTTTATATCAACAGATGATAACTGACTTACCACAGTATTAAATGTGTTTAGATGCTCTGTCACCGAGTCTCCATCTTTCATCCTCTAGTTATATAGCTTTTTATGTAGGAACAATTTATTCACCAAAGACTTAGATTGGTACAAAGTCCCTAACTTTTCCCACAAAGGCTTCATCGTAGCTTCCTCTAATACATTCAGCAATACTGAATCTAAAACACACAATCATAGTTTTATCTTTGCCTTCTGATCCAACTTCTTCCATTCTTGATCGAACACTCTCGTTGGTTTAGTACTTGGATCTACCCAATCCATTGATCTTCATCCACCAACAGATCCTCCATATCGAGTTTCCACAACTCAAAACTCTAACCATTAAATTTTTCAATCTCTATCTCTCCACTGCTCACCATCTTCTCACCACCAGAATCGATCTCGCAGATCTCCCACTGAATAGGGTCTACCACATGCCCGAGCAAAACCCCTCAGCAACAAAGGCGTCCCCTTGAAGCCAAAAACAACTCTAATACCAAATGTAGTTTTTAACCCCATACAAAAATTACCTGCATATGAATTCTAAAACATAGAAAATAAACAATGCGAGAGCATAAAACATAAAACACATATACACAGAGATTTCCCCTAGATCCCAAAACCGGGACTACCAACTTGATTTTTCATTATATTTCTTTCAATGTTAGAATACATATTTATAAATACCGAAGCAACCAACACCATGGACCGAAAACCATCGCGTCCAAAACCGTGGACCAAAAAACATTTCGTCCAAAACCATGTGTGAAAATCATGCACAAAACCATAGGTAGGTCCGCACCACCTAACATAGGGTCCAAAACCAAAATTTTCTGGGTCATAGAGTGGGGTTAACTGCACCCCTCAAACCCCTTGTGACTCCCCCCTCTACGAAATCGGCGCAACGAAGGGGGGGCTCCATGCCCTTCCAAACCCCCGGTTAACTACGTGGCCTACTCGTGAAAAGAATATAACACAACCCAACATTTTAGGCATGTGGTATTGATAATCCATGGTGTTATAAAAAAGGCTAATGTGGGGGTTAATATGCATGATTAAGAATCTTGTCATATCGTTGTAAAATATTTTATTTTTGAAATAAGTTATCGCTTTTAGACTTGTAGTATTGATAAGCCATGGTATTGGCCCATAGTATTGGTTGTAAAATATTAAAACTGTATTTTGGATCAATCATGTCAAAGAAAATAAAACAATGAAAAACTTAAAAAAAATCATGCACTATATTTAATCTATTATAATTAGTCAATTTTCTTGCTCTCATCCCTTGGATCCTTAGCTAAGATGGATCTATTTCAATTCTTTATATATATATATATATATATATATTATATATATATATATAATATATTATATATATAGAAAAGAACTCGCATAGATCCATCTTAGCTTAATTTTATTAAAACCTTAATTTAATTTCTATGCGAATATTTTTAGTGGTCGTTAGGATAGAGGGTTTAGATATATCAAATTATAACATTTTCCCTTTTAGATTCAATTAGAAAAATGTTGTATAATTAAATTAAAAGAAGATATTTTTACTATGAAATACGTGATGGTTTTTTTCACATGTGGCATTGATAAGCCATGGTATTGGCCTGTGGTATTGTAACAAAGTGGATTTACAAGTTAATATCCATGGTAAAGTGAGGCTGAATATCAATGGTTAACAATCTTGTCATATAATTTATGCTTTTTGGGCATGTGGTATTGATAATCCATGGTATTGACCCATGGTATTGTAACAAAGGCTATTTTTTACAAGTTAATAATATCTACGGAAATGTGGGGGTGAATATCCACGGTTCAGAATCTTGTCATATTGTTGTAAAATATTTTGGTTGTGAAATAAGTTATGTTTTTGGAATTGTAGTCTTGATAAGCCATGGTATCGGCCCATGGTATTGTAACAATGCCTATTCGCAAGTTAATAACAAAGTAAAAATATAACAAATTAAATTTTATTATCTTTTAAATGTTTACACTCATCCCAATATCATTTTTAACTTCTTCTTCTTCTTTTTAATTTAACGTCTTATGAAAAATAACAAATTCTTATTAAAAGTAAATCATTTAACCCAATTGCAATTTATATATTTTATTTATAATTATAAATATTTCTTTTCTTTTTCATTTCCAGTTTAGCGGTTTACAACATCACATTGTAGCACTGTATTTTTCTGTGTCTTGTCTATATCTGTGTGGAAATTCCAAAAGAAGGAAGACCATCAACATGACTGGTCGTGGATATTTTGGTAATTTGTACATGGGTATGAATTTGAACTCTGTTGTTCCTTTTTACTAAAGAGGATTTTTGTTTGCATGGGTAAATAATTTCTAGGGTTTATATGATCAAAGCATAAATTTTATCTAGAGTTGAGGGTTTAATGGTTATGATAAGGGCAAGGTCATTGGGAGTGAATATTTTGGTAATTTGTACATGGTTATGAATTTGGACTCTATTCTTCCTTTTTACATTTGGACTATGTTCTTCCTTTTTACTAAAGAGGATTTTTGTTCTTATGGGTAAACAATTCCGAGGGTTTATATGATCAAAGCATAAATTTTATTTAGAGTTGAGGGTTTAATGATTATGATATTTTGGTAATTTGTACATTGGTATGAATTTGAACTCTCTTCTTCCTTTTTACTAAAGAGGATTTTTGTTCTTATGGGTAAATAATTTAGAGGGTTTATATGATCAAATCATAAATTTTATCTAGAGTTGAGAGTTTAATGATTATGATAATGCAGATCTTGATTGCGGCAAACCATTCATCAAAAGACAATGCACAAGTAATCATTTTTCATGTCCTTATTGTACAAAGGGTTTAATGATTATGATATACAATGCACAAGTAAGGATTTTTCATGTCCTTATTGTACAAAGGGTTTAATTATTATGATAATGCAGATCTTGATTGTAGCCAACAATTCATCAAAAGGCAATGGACAAGTAAGCTTATTGTACAGAGTAGTTCGCTCCTCCCTAACCTTTCTAGCGTTAGAATGCATGCAATTTTATTTATTCTTTTCAACTTTTTTTATTGGTTGATTGTTTATATAATGGAATATACCATGCCCAAATTAAAAAGAACTCAAGTGATGCAAGAAAATTTTCTTGTAAGATGCAAATGCTAGACCTTCCTCAAACTTTGTTACATGAAATTAAAATTTCTTGTAATCATGAACATAAAAACTTTTATGTTTCATCCTTATATTCTGATCTCAATGCCTACATTGTTAAACCATGTTACTATATTTTAAGTAGAATATACTTAGATCCATTAAACCTTACAACTCTCCAAAGCTTAGGTTACTTTTAGCTAAAAAGAAAGAACCAAAACAATTTTTGCAATTTAAATTCAATTCTTACAGATAATGATTAAAAATTGAAGAACTCAATGGTTTGATAACCTTTACCCACCGATCAATTCTGAAGACCTTCAGTATTATTCTAAACCTAAACAGAGAGAGTAGAAGAAGAAGAGGATCCTAGATGAGGTGGACCCTGACCTTCCTGATACTTTTCAAAAGTTGGGCATGTCCTTGACTAGAAGAAGAGATTGACCAACATTTTTCTAGATGTTGTTTTCGATAGTGTTTTCATTGCTACCATGCATAGGTAGACACTATAGGTAGTTGAGGTTATCTTTTGTTAGCTATAAGAGGTAACTCAAGAGTATCTTTATCTCGTTAGGTAGTAGCTTGGTTGGGTTGTTGCTCCTACTGATAACTATTATGCTGCATTGTATTTTTATTTTTTTAGTGATAGCTCCTTCTATTAAATCTCCAAGAACACTTTTTCACCCATGGAAATGCCTACTTATTTCAGGATGAATGAGATGGAGACCAAGCATTTTGAGAGGACTCTTATTTTTGTAGATTAGAGGAGTTATGTGACATATATTAAAGGATGAACCATACCATTTGCAAAGTTTCAGAAGCTAAACAAAAAACCCATTTGAGAAGACATTGTGCTGAAGCTCGGGTCTGAATTTCAAAGATTTTTGCACTATATTTGCGGAGATATGATCTGAGGAAGTTGGTCTTTTTGTAGACTCCTGAATTACATTCCAAACAGGTGACCTGGGGAAAATCATCATAACTTTCTCTTTGAGCATCAGATTGAAATTTTGTAAGAAGGTACAGAAAGAGGACGAACTTTAGTTTCTTTTATATATTTTTCATAGCCAAAGGTCGAAACAGTGACTCGTGGGACGTCGTACAATTTTTCCCTACTGAACTAGTCTATAATCAGGTCACTGTGGGAGATTTCGCATAACTCTTCCTTGGAGAATCTAATTTGGATCAGACTGGTGGAATTGGAAAGAGAACACATAGGGCTACAACAAATAACAATTTTAGAACTTAAAGATTCAAAAGTACAGAGTTACAGTTGTTTCAATATCGAGCTCCTAAAATCAAGAAAAAGCAAGCTGAGGAAGTTTTATGGCAATGATCCGGTAAATTGGATACTTCAGATGGAACAATATTTTGATCTACATGGTGTACCACTATTACAAAAGGTATGTATTGCATCTTCATATTTAGAACCAGATCAATTTTTATGGTATAAAGGGTTTTGTTCTCATAAACGACTTGTTACATGGTCAATTCTCACGGAGGAAATGATAGCTCACTATGAGGATACAAAGAGCAACACCTTCTTTAGAGCAACACCACAACAATTGGAAAGAGTAAAAGGGCTTTGTGACATAGTGGAAAGTAAAATTATGGCAACAAGGAAGTCTACCTCTCACAGCTATAAAGATGGAAGTGTTGTTTCTCCTAGCCTTCCACAACCTATAAGGGTTACACCACAACAATTGGAAGAAAAAAGAGAAAAAGGGATTTGTTACAATTGTGATAGAAAATGCACTAAAGGTCATAAGTGTGCTGAGAAGAAATTATTTTACATAGAATATGAAGATGAGCAAGAAAAGGATCAAGAAACATCAAAAGAAGAGGATATATGCCAAGACCCCATCCCAGAGAAAGAAGAAAGGAATCAAACCATATCTTGTAAAGCATTGGCAAGAATTACCACTCCACAAACTCTCAAGATAGAAGGACATATCAAGAAGAAAAAGGTGCAAGAAGTGAAAGATCACACCGAGAAAGAAGAAATGAATCTAACCATATCTTGTAATTCATTGGTTGAAATTACCACTCCTCAAACTATCAAGATAGAAGGACATATCACGAAGAAAAATGTTCAAGAAGTGAAAGATCACATCGAGCATCAAGAAATGAATCCGACCATATCTTGTAAAGGATTGGAAGAAATTACCACTCCTCAGACTCTAGAGATAGAAGGACATATCAAGAAGAAAAAGGTTCAAGTAGTGAAAGATCACATTGAGCATCAACAACAAGTTCTCCAACTTTTAAAGGATAACGCCACTTCGTTGACAAATCAAATGAATCAACAGGTAGATCAACATCGTAGAGAAAAATGTTTTGATGTAGGTTATTGGGTATTTTTACTGCCACATCTCAAGCAAGCTATTTATGAGAAGGAAATGTCGGCAATACTACATGCACTTAAAAAATGGCAACCTTACCAAATGTGAAGACTCTTCAAGGATGAGGATGTGGAAGCATTATTTTGTGCTATTTCTATTATCCAACTAGATTGGACAAACGAAGCAAGGGATGAATGGACAAGGAAGTATGGCCACTTATTCAAAAGTTGCAAAAGGTCCCAATTATAACAATATTGCTAGAAATTAAAGAGGAAGGAAAAATCACATTGGAACTTGGAGGAGTCACAAAAACAAGAACCCAATAGCTATGAAATCGATCAATTTCAGAGTATATCATCAAGTGGAAGAACTTACCTGCTGAAGATTCCACATGGGAGGACAAGAATTTTATATAGAAGCATTAAGAACTACTCAAGCATTGAGGACAATGCTTTTTGAAGGAGAGGGGCATGTTAGGCCCCTATACTACTAGTGTAACCCCTTTTTGTTATTAGTAAAACTCCCTTATTATATTGATGTACCCATGTAGTGCCCGTATTGTTACTATTGTGCCCCATAGAAGCCCACTATTGTTATTATTGTGTGCTTACATTATTATTGTTATGTCTGCTCTGATTATGTTATGACCCCTTAGACTCCTATATATAGAATGGAGGTCTTTTCATTTGTATCATCAAAGAATTGTTCATTTATGTAATGTAAAGGAGGTTGCCCCCTCGAAGAGGCTGAATTCTAAGGCGTTGATCTATCTTTTCTATATTTTCTTGAGTTGTTTTCATAACAAGGCCCCACCACTATGGCTTCCTTTCCATGCTGAGAAGAGCTACTAGGGTTTGGTGTAGGGTTAAATTGGTCCTCAATCCTCTTCATACACCTACCTATGATATCCATATATACATAGAATTCATATAACATTAGAAGGATCTCCTCGTAAGCTTCATTATGGTCTTGTAGAACACAAGCCAACAATGTCTTCATATACTAGTATAGATCGACAATGTGCATGAATGGGTTTCTTCTACCTCTTCCATGACCCATGTTCGATATCCAGAAGGTTACCTAAGATCACACAGGATTTAGTGGGGGAGAAATACCATAACACATGTGTTCATATTGGGGGATATATATTGAGGAAAAAATGACATAATATATTTAGCATATAAAAGGGTGTAAAGGGTGTGTATATGTTGTGTATAAAAAATGGAGCTCAAAGTTAATAAAAAAAATATAAAGGGAGATAGAAAATATTAATGAAAAAATGGATACCTACAATATGTAGTGAAAGTACCAGTTTTTTAAATTGGGAAGGTGTATTTTGTTCATATTGGTAAGGGGTTAAATAAAGTGTTTTTTAGAAGTATTTTCCAATATGTAGTCAAACTAAGGGTAATTCTTAGTATGCCAGAAATGCACGTGCTGTGTCATAGGTTCATTCAGTGAAGCCCCTATGCCTAAGATGTCTGTGTCTAATAATAAGCGACACTTTCTAGTGATATGTCTCTTTAACTCAATAACCTCAACCTATATATTCTGTGGCATGTGTTCATGGTAGTTTCAGGCAAATATTTCACATTTTCATTAACAAGACACCACTTAGATGGGAAACAATAGATAAAGGCAGATATGGAATATTTGATAAATTTCAAATACTAATATATTGAAATCTAGCATGCTCAGAGGATAAATAAAAAACAAAAGGGAAAAGGTAGCACTTTGTTGAAAGATCTTAGAATAAACATTCGGGTATTCACTTCATGCAACTTTAACAAGAATGTCTAGAGATATAAATGCCACATTATATGACGAATAAATTTCCATCGATGAATTATGATAACATTCTAAACCTCTTAATCCCTTCTAAAAATCATGATAATCAAGTGTGAAGGGATAGCATAAGATAATGCCCACGATTAGCTCCAAATAATGAAAACCATATATGTAACAGCACAAGTAAAACTAAAGCTAATGTCAAAAGGAAAACAATTCTTTCAATGAAATTATACCTGTATTTTCTGGCTGCGAAGTGAACACAAGATTTGGGGACGACTCTCCTCCCAACCGTAGGCTCAATTGTGCAGGATTCTGCAACAACTGGCCACCCCCGAGCCCTCAATCAACGACTACTGCCAGTATTCGTAAGTCTTAGCATTCTCCCAAGAGAATGAAGATGGAACCTCAGAATGATCGACCCTTTCTATCCCCCTCATCATTCATTAAATAGGAAAAAACATTGGAAGGGAAACCACATGCACACCTCCATGTGTCTGCATGCCACATGCCCACCCTCCATGTGTCGGCATGCTAATTTTTTTGATAATTTCCTTCTTTTATTATGGTTATTACTATTTTTTATT
>APFE031667021.1:3537-44156 GCA_000404065.3 Pinus taeda
ATAAAAAATATATATATTTTTAAAAAATCGCTCCCGGATTCGCTCCCAAACCGGGAGCTTCTGAAAATGGTTTCTCCCGTTTCCGCTCCCGCTCCCCGCTTCCGCTCCCGCTCCCAAGTAACATTGGTTTTAGCTTTTGTAATAATCCGATTTCATTTTTTTAATAAAACTTGGGGTTAAACTCATTTCATTTTGAAATTTCGATTTTTTTTTATTTGTTTTACAATTTTGATTTGATTTTTTTATTTTGATTTTATGTAACTTTAGAATTACAAAAGAAATAAAAACATTAAAAAAACTATTTTTTTTTCATTTTATGTAACTTTAGAATTACAAAAGAAATAAATCGAAAGAGGAAATTTGAGCTAGGGCCCATAAAATTTTAATTTTGACTAAGCCCTTTTGTTTTAATTTTTAGTCACATTAAAAGATTTTGATTTCTTCATTTACCATTCAATTAATTGCCTAAGGAATAATTAAAATGCTAATTTAAAATTCCTTGGTATTTTTGGTGAAGTGCAAAATCTTAAATTTTCGTGGTTTCTCTATTGTCAAGGTGCTATAAATGTTTAAAAAGTCATATTGACTGTTGGAGAAAGATCATTTTGCTAGATTATCCTGTATGCTAAAGTTTTGGGCATTTAAAATTAATTGTTCATAAGATTAATTTTGCTCTGGATAACTTGTTTGTATTTAGTCTATGGTTAATTGAAATTAAAGACACTGGTCTGTAGTCATTTTTATCTTGTAATTGTGTCTTATTTTGATATATCTATCGCAATTGACCAAGATTTGTCCTAAGTTCATCAAGTTGTTCATTCTTAATATCTCCTAGAGCCTGTGTACCATAGACTATCCTCATCCATTCACCTTAGGGACTACCCTCCTTAACTTTGTCTAAGAGAGATTCTAAACAGAGTAAGGATTAGAGTGACAACCCTTACTTCGAGCGTTGTCACGGTGCCTAGAAACTTTGTGCGACAACAACTCCCATTGAAAGTCTTTAAGATTTATTTGTCGTCTAGTCATAAAATGCTAGAGTCATTGTCATATAATGAAGTCATGTTACACTTTGTAGAAGAGTCAATCTTGTCTATGTAAAGTATCCTCCAAGAACTTGTCACCTGTCCTCTTCAAGTCGGCCTACAACGATGGAGAAATTGCTAGATGAAATCGGCTTAACGTCAAGTGAACATGTCAGCCTAAAGGACGTGTGTGGAGGTGTATAAATAGCCTAACTCGACCTCCATTAGAAGCAAGTAACTCGACAAGCTTTTGATCAAAGAGAAGTGCGAGGAGAGGGTGTAGAAGAGAAGTGCGAAGAAAGGGCAGTGAAAGACATTCTTCTAGGGCAGCGAAGAAGGTATTCTTCTAGGCAAGCGAAGAAGAGGTTTCTTTTGGGCAAGCAAAGAAGAGGTTTCTTCTAGGGCAACGAAGGAAGGATTCTTCTGGGAGACCGAGATAGAAGATCTAGAGACCGAGATTCTTTAGAGGAAGCCGATGATAACATAGAGACCGAGATTCTCTCCAAGAAGTCAAGAAGAAGTAGTGTGAAGGATAGAGACAAAGTTTCTCTAGAAGGAGTCGAGGAGAACAGTTCGAGATCAAGTGAAAGGAAGAGGCAGAACATCAAGGTTTGTGACAAGGTTCTTTGGAGGATACTAGAGTCAAGGGTTTGTGTCATGGTCTTGGTACTTATGAATTGATGATCTAGAAGAAGAATTTTGATCGGGTTTTCCTCTCAAGAGGTGAGAGGTTTTGGCCCTGGTTGAGAAGCCTCCATACTATGTCACTTGTCTTTTATCGTGCATATTGGTAATTGTCTTGATGAAGAAAACACAATAATAACATAACGAAGAAAATATTATAAGCTAAGAAGTAAAAGTGTATCACAAGCAATTATCAGGCAAAGAAATTGTTAACTTTGAAATGCCCTAGATTTCTCAACATTCCTTTGGATAGGGGTTTTTCCGTGGCTGTCCGCTTACATCTGGTGTCTATGATCTTTGTGCTATTGTTTTGGTAATTGCTTGATGAACTAAAGATAAAAGAAGAACATAAGAAAACATAAGAATATCACAAGTAATTATGAATTTAAAGAAAATCTTTCTGCCTTTCTAATTTTCTGACACTGTACTAGAGCTAAGGTGAAGAAGGGAGAAGGGAAACTCAAAGATCTATTGAAAGGAGTTTTAAGAGGTTTGAATAAGGGTCATCAAAAGGATCGTATAAGAAGTCAAGTCTACCATCTTCAAGGACAATGTCTAACTCAATGAAGGGAGAAAACAAACTAGAAGGACCATCTAACTAGAGGGCATGGAAGAAGAGGATAAACCTCATCTTCAAAAAGAATAAAGTTTTGGATCTAGTGAAAGGAAAGGTAAAAAAGCCTACTAATGGGTCAAGTGATGTAGAGAAGGCAAAATTCAGGGAATCAAAAGTACTGGGTATGACACTAATGGTGGATGGAATAAAGGATAACCTCATCCCCTATATATGCAACATAGATTCCACTCAAGAAATGTACGAGGCATTATCCTAATTATTCACTATCAAGAATCTTGGTCAAATAACAAGTCTTAAGAATGAACTAAGATTTATAAATATGACAAAAGAAGACACTAAGGCATCATTCTTTGTGAGAATAGCTAGATTAGATATGAACTCCAGGCAATTGATGAGATAGTGCCAGAAAAGGAGCTTGTAATCACTGCACTTTGGGATTACCAATGTCATGGAGTGCCTTCTCATCAAGTCTCAATAGTTGGAAGGAAACTCCTACATTCGAACAACTATGGAATGCATGCAGTCAGGAAGAAGTAAAAATTTCTCTAGTAAGCAACAAAGAGAATGAATAGGGGAAAGTGTCGAATGCCTATTCCTCTCATCACAAGAACAAAGGAAACTTCAAGAAGTCCAAAGGGCCTAGAAGGAAGATAGACCTATCCAAAATCGAATGCTACAATTGTTGCAATATTGGTCACTATAAAAGTGATTGTCCTGAGAATCCAAGAAATAGAAAGAGAAATAGAGATCATGCAAATGTTGTTGAAGAAGGATCTACAAAGAAGCACAAGAATAAAGAATAAAAAATAAAGGAACTATTAAGTCCTTCTACTCTAAGTTTTTGAATTGTTTTGTACTTCGATTTTTAGTAGTTGTAGGTTTAACATGCTTTGAAAAACATTGTTGAATTGTTTTGTTAAAGTTATAGGTATCCCTATTAAGAGGGAGCCCTCGCCACTTTTTCAAAGATAAGTATCTTACTCCTTGTATTATCTTTCTTCTTTGGTTTTCCTTTTCTTATCTAGATGTGTTTACACTAGATGCTAATAACATTTCTTTTATGTTGTTTAGGAAAAGCTTGTTGATATGCTCAAGGGCAATGGAGAAGACCTCTCAAGACAAAGCATAGAAGTTCTATTGGAATTGATGTCTTATAAGGTTTGTCTAGAAAACAACTCAAAGGTATGTTTTAGATCATAAGCTACCTTCTCTTCAAGATAAAGATACATTCTAAACAAATCTACTTTACATTACTAACAAGTGTTATGTGTAGTACCTTTGGATCATAAAGATTCTTGTTTGGGAGATTAATCATTAGATTGAATCTACCCTCATTAAAATCATTATGTTTGTGGAACCTTAAAAGGTTCCCTATAAAGCCCTAACCTAAGGGTATGTCAATGCTAATGTGAAAAAGCCTAGTCTACTTAAGGTTACTGATGAAATCTAGAAAACACTGTTCTTTTGATGTTTAGGGTTTTGATGGTAATGTCATGTTTGGAGTCTTGGTATTGTTATGGAAACCCTAGTCCTTTAGAGTTGGATGGTAATGTGTTCCTAGACCTTGAAGTTTTGGTAAATTAGGTTTTGTAAGTAAAACCCTTATGTATCAAGAGATAGTTCCTAGGAATGAATCCCTAGGTAAATGTTTGTCTATATGATCAAAACCCTAGTCCGATCTAGATTGTTATATGTTTGACTTTAAATGTATTGATATCCGTGTCTTGGGTTTGTCCTATATATGTTATGATATGCTTGTGCATGATTATCCTAGATATGTATTTGTACTAACCTATTTGTTGATAAGTTCTAAGGTTTGTAACTAAGCCCTAGTAGAAGTTTGATGTTCTAGTATATGATGTGATGATATGATAAGATCCAAGATTTACAAAAGGATTGGTCATATTGATTGTGTTGTGGTTGGTTGACATCTAAGATTTAGTGTCCCCCGTATACTCCATACCATTGCTCCCGCATACTCCATACCACAGTGCTTGCTGACATACCTCCCTTTGCTGTCATACCTGTCACTATCGACCTGACTCCTCCTGTTATAATATATAATTGCCATACGTTATACTGCCATATAACGTATACTCCCTCCCGGTCATAACGTATTCTCCAACTCCCGATTTTTAATAGTTGTGGTTTTAATATATAACTGTGGTTCTAATATATAACTGCCTCCCACGCTGTCCCATTATACCACACTGCCCCATACCACACTGTCATAATATATAACTGCCTATTCCATATGAGTGGTGTCCCTATCTCATATAACACCCCCAAATAATACCTCCCCCATATACACCCTCACCCATATACCACCTCCCCAAAATAATGCCTCTGCCATATATATAAACCAAAATTGTATTTTTTACACAAATTACCACTAGAAGTGCATTTTTTGCCAGCAAAAGTGCAATTTTTACATAGTACACACATTTAAAATGCATTCATTGATATCTATTGTTGGCGTTGTTCTCTCTGGAAAAGAGAACTATCCTGAATGGTCACGAAAGATAAAACACATTCTCATTTTCAATGAGTTGTGGAATGGAGTTTGTGTAAGAGATGGAGATAATGAAACTACAAAGCCCACCTCAGATAAGCAGATTTCCATTTGAGAAAATAAGAACAACAAGGCCTATGCCTTGATTGTAGCATCTGTAAATGAAGAGGTGAGTCACCATATTTTACCATTTTCAAATGCTTTTGAAGCTGTACAAAAGTTGAAGGAATTGTATGACTCACACTTTGAACTTGAAGTTATCTAATTGATGATTAAATTGTTTAGTCTTGAATTAAAAACTGATGACCCTCTTGCTTTAGCATCAGAAGTAAGATCCATTATGCATGATATAAAAACCACTGGTGTTCAAATAAACATTCCTCTCGTAACTTATGTCAAGGCATTATATCCCACCAATTCAAATTATCTTGAGTCATTGCAAGCAAGTGGAAACCTAAAGGAGATTGCCTTTGACTCCCTTGAGAAGGAATTTTTTGAGAGAGAGAAGGCTTTGGAGAAGAAGATAGCTCCCCAGTCTTCTGAAGAAGCTATGTGTCTTGCACATAGAGAGATGAATCCTGCACAAGATTTTTCTAGAGGAAGAGGTGGTCAAACAGGAAGAGGAAGAGGAAGAAGGAATTTTAGAGGCAAGGGGGGGACAAACAGTTCCAAGGAGAAAAGTCTGATCTTCATTGCATACATTACAATCGAGATGGACATGATGCATCCACATGTAAGTTGCCTTGGGACAGAATTGAGAAGGAAAGAAATGAAGCCAAAGGTAAAACCAATGACAAAGGAAAAGGTAAAACACCCGAATCTGCTCACTATGTTGTGGCACATTGTAATATTGGAGTAACTGAAGACTTGTTTAATGCTTCACTTGCTTCTTGGAAAAATGATTGGTTGCTTGATTCATGAGCAACTTGCCACATGACTTTTAGAAGAGAGTTTTTTGAAGAATTTACCGACAATGTTGATGGAGTAGTATACTTTGCAGACAAGTCGAAACTCAATCCACCAAGGCTTGGCATAATTAGGCTCAAACTGCCTAGTCTTCCATACTTTCTTCTGCATGATGTTCTATATCTCCCAAAGCTGAGGAGAAACTTGTTGTCTTTGGTCCACATCCGCCAACAAGTACACTCCATTCATATGTTTGATGGAAAGGTTGAGGTCAGAAAAACATCAGATCACTCACTTGTCACGACATGGATAAAAGAAGAAAGACTTTTGAAGTTGCAAGGTACCTCTGCTAGTGCACATAACTTCTCATACAATTCTCATTATGATGAAGGTACATTTCCATCAAGTCTTTTATGGCATGCTAGATTTGGGCACTTGAATTATGACAACCTTCATATGTTGAAGAAAAGTGGTGTTACTGGTTTGCCTACAATTCTTAGGAAAACTTAAGCAATGTGATGCTTTTATCTTAGGAAAGCACAACAAACAATTCTTTCATGATTCACATTCCAGAGCACATAGAAAACTTGACCTTATTTATTCAGACTTATGCTGCCCAATGCCCATTCCTCTGCAAATGGAAATAAATATATGATGACATTTACTGATGACTACATCAGAATGTGTTGGGTTTATTTATTGAAGAACAAATCTGATGATTTTCAAACATTCAAGAACTTTCATGCATGGATTGAAAATGATGCACAATCTGATATTGGCTCTATTCACACTGATAATAGAAAATAATACACTTCAAATGAATTTGAAAACTATCTTCGCCAGCATGGGATCAAACATCAAACAATTGTGCCTTATGTGAAAATTTGGAAACTCGAATCCTATTGCAGTAACTGGAAATAATTCTCTTAATTGTTAAATTATTTTTTAACAATTTATTTACTGTTTGCTACAACAAATACTGCAATATACTGCACGCTTTTGTGATCAAATATCTATGTTAAGGGTTGCTATATCTATGTGTAAATTATAGGCAGGGCCGAGCCCCTGTAACATTTGTTTAGTAGGGATGAAAGGCTGCATATGGATGGCAGACAAGCTCAGATTATAGTTGGAATGATGGCGAGTATCCGTAGAATACAACGCTGAAGTTTCAGTGGGTAGGGCTGCATATGGATGGCAGACAAGCTCAGATTATAGTTGGAATGAGGGCGAGTATCCTCAGAATACAACGCTGAAGTTTCAGTGGGTAGGAGTAGGAGTTATGCTGGGTTTGAGGTCTGCAAATTCACTAAGGAAACCCTAGTTGTAGAGGCTGGTATTTTAGGTTGAAATATCAGTCTAGGTAATGCACAAACCGAGGAGTATTAAGCTCAAATATTAGCATCAAAGGTATGTTTTTTGATTGATATTTTACTAAGTTGATAAAGGTACAGTTGGCAGAGAGTTGATAGTAGCATATGTATAGGTATGGGGGGCTGTTGAAAGGGCAATGATCCTTAACAATGATATTTTTTTCTTTGAATTGAGATACCTGTGCTGGCGATGATACTTGTGATGACAATATGGCTGTAATAATGATATATGATAGAGTAACCTTTGATATGGTAGTTGTTGGAAATTATGAAGACTTGTAGATTAGAATTTATTTTGCTTATCATGATAATTACTTGTGATGCTAGTTGGTTCTTTATTACCTCTTTAGATTTGTTCATCAAGCAATTACTAAAACAATGAAGATCACAAAGAGACAAAGTACACAAGATATAGGCTCCAAGCTAGGGAAAAACCCCTCCAAGGGGAAAACCCAGAAAAAAAATGCTTCTGTTATTTAGAATCTTCTTACAAAACAGACTTCCAAGACCCAAAGACCAAAGCCAACAGGCACTCTAATCCCTAAGCCAGTCCCTAGCAAGATATTCCTTGAGATATCTTTAGAACTTCGATACTGCTTCCTTGATGCTGCAACTTTGGCCCCTGCAACAAAATTTCGATTCTGCAATTTCAGCCTTCTCCAACCGCTTCAGAGTTTCGACCTCCTGCATCTAGCAGCTTCATAAACACTAGCAAGTGAAGGAAAGAGATTCTTTGATAGAGTTCAACTTCTGCTCTTCTTCATCCTCCCAACTACTCTTCTTCACCATGCTATTGCAAATATAACTTGCTTGAGATAAGTAACCAAATGAGTCGAGCTTCACTCCTTTATATAGTCTTTCTTGAGGGTCGAATTCCCTCCCTTTAGGTTGACTTGATCTGCTCCTTGGTGTTGGGCTTATCCATGGATTTTTCTTGAAAAAATAAATATTTTTCTCATTCCATTGAGTCCAAATTGGACTATGACACATGACTAATATTATTCTTTATCCTAGAAAGACCTAGAAAGACCTAGAAGACCTAAAAGCATGAAGAACATGCTTTTGACTCAAAATTGAGTATGAAACCTATACTCCAAAAATAAAATATAACTTCTTTTTCTTTCTTTATAAAGAATATACATAGTCATGATTACATTTACATCATAATGAAGACCAAACTTAGTTACAATTTTCAACACACTTTCTTAACTAGGGAGGTATTCATGGCACAAGGAATCTCAATCTTGAAGCATTCTCATATGAAGCGTTGTATTGATAAGCCATCTTTTGTCAAGCATCTTTATCATAACCAACACTGCCCTTGAAGGCCTCATCTGGACAAACTCATGTTTAATTATGAGCATTATGTTGGGAGGCTTTATGTGCGCTGCCACACTAACTCTCAACGCACATACCCCATTCAGATGTCTACAAGGTATGCCCTTTCAGGACTATTCTTATCTTGGATTCCAAAACCTGGATCCTCAAAGAATACCGATCCTCTTTGACTACTCTTATCTTGGATGGCCTACCTCATCCTCAAAGAGCATTGGCAATCAACTTCTTTGCCTGGATTCTCCAATCCATAAGAAGTTCAAATCTATATGCCTATCCAATCCTCTAGACTCCATTCTTTTTTTATGGCCTTCACTAAGACTCACGATTGTTAGTCCTAGTCTAGTGCCTGATCCATAAAGACAAAAACTGTTCAATATCACTCCCTCTCAATCAGGGCAGAGATATCTACCAAACCAAGCTTACCTTCCAGTTACTCATGCTTCTTGTTTGGTAACGCTTTAGTCGATATCTCTGCTACCTGTTCATCTGTAGGTAGGTAGTGCTGCTCCATGACCCCATCTCGTACCAAACTTCTAATATAGTGGTACTTCTTGTTTATATGCTTCGTCTTAGCATGAAACACAGAGTCTTTCGTCAATCTTATGCATCTCTAATTATCACAATATATCAATGTAGGGGCAGGTGGTCCTTCAAACAAGTTTGATAGCAACTTCTTGAGCTAAACTGCTTCTCGGTAGACCTCGCTTGCAACAACATATTCAACTTTAGGACTGCTCAAAGCAATTGTATCCCGCTTTTTGCTTATACATGAGACCATGGAAGATCCTACGCTGAAGCATCCATTTGTCATGCTTTTACTATCTGTCTCATTACCACTGGAATCTGAATCTGTATATCCCACGTGTTGGACTTCATTACCAATGTACCGGGGGCAGTTATATATACTATATAGTCCCATGTAGATATCTTAAGATATGCTTGGCTGCAATCCGATGATCATTTTTTGGCTCCATATGAAATTGACTTGGGACATTTACTATAAAACAAATGCATGATATTGTATTTACTAGATACATCAAGGACCCACTCAATTGTTTGTAGCAAGTTGGATCCATCAAACTAGATTTTGAACTCCTCAACTTCTTTAGATTGGTAATCATAGGAATCATCATAGGCTTGCAATCCATCATGCCATACTTTTGAATCATCTTGATCACATACTTATCTTGACCAAGATATATCTCTCCTGGCTTCTGCCATACTTCTAGTCCCAAATAATAATGCATAACACCAAGATCCTTCATATTGAATTTGGCTGCTATTTGCTTCTTGCATTCCTAACTGCTAATTGCTTCTTTGTATTTTTCCAGACTGCCCTCTGCAGCGTATTTGACTTTGTAGAGCCATCTCGAACCTATAACTGACTTGTCTTGAGGCCTAGATACCACTTCCCAGACATTATTGACCATTATGGAACTGTATTCCTCCACCATAGCATCTACCCATACTTGATGCTGAACGACCTCCTGAAAACTAGAGGGTTCTCCAACCTGAGCCACCAAGGCTTGGTATCTATCTGGTTGCCTATGCTCCCTTTTTTCTTTCCTGGGTGCATCGACAAAATCCTCTGCATCTCGTAGTATCTGTCGAAGTACCCGGCTCGTTCTTCCACTAGTAGTGGGTATATCTATTTGCTCCTCTTCCTGAGACTCCACCTGTTGTGATACCTCTGGAATTTTTCCTTTAGGAGAAATACTAGTGCTAGTTTATGCTGGTCGAAATGGTTGGGCCAATGGATCATCCTTTGACTGCTCTTCAGAAGGCATTTCTTGAGATTTCCTGAACGCTCTGTCCTCCATGAGCTTTACTTCATGTCGAATTACAGTCTTCCTATTCCCCGAAAGATAGACTCTATATGCCTGAGCATTCTCGCTATATCCCACAAGATATCCTTTCTCCATAGTCTGATCCAATTTCTTCGTCTTTTCTTCGGGTATATGACAGTATGCCAAAAGTCCCAAATATCCTGAAATGACTCACTTCGGGCTTCTTACTGGTGAAGATACTCTTTGGAGTAATCTTACCAAATGCGTTGTGAGGAGTCCTGTTCTGGACATAAACAACCGTGTTGCATGCTTCTGCCCATAAAAAGTTGGGCATATCTTGATCTTACAACATTTCCCTAGTTGCTTCAACAATAGTCCCGTTCTTCCTTTCCGCTACTCCATTATGCTCCAGATTATAGGGAGCTGTCCACTCTCTTTTAATGCCTTCCCTTGCACAAAAATCAGTGGAGTCCTTGTCGATGTATTCTCTACAATTGTCTGAGCGCAATATCTTTATCTTCTTTCCTGTCAGATTCTCAACTAGAGCCTTGAACTCTTTGAATCGACCAAAAACCTCATCCTTGGTTTTTAGAAAGTAGATCCAAGTCTTTCTGGAATGGTCATCAATGAAGGTGATGAAGTGTTCGGCGCCACTAAGAGCTTTTGTGAACATGGGTTCGTAGATTTCTGAGTGTATCAATCCTAGAACACTCTTCGCCCTATTGTTACTTCTGGAAAATGCCGCTTTGGTGTACTTGCCTAGTGCGCACCCTCTGCACACATCATCTCGTTTGGTACTTAACTCTGGAACTCTTGTTATTGTTCTTCCGAGAATTCTTAGAGCCCCATGGTGTAAGTGTCCCATCCTCCTGTGCCATAGTTCATTGAAATCTTTTTCCCCACTGCTACCTATCAGTGCCATTGGTGATTCTAGCTGTAATTTATACAACCTGTTACTTCTGACTCCAATCTGGGCCTTCTTTTTCCAACTCAGGTGTTTGACATATACTTTCTCCTTAATGAAGAACACATCATAGCCCTTGTTTTGAAGCTAAGATACAAAGAGTAAGTTCATCCCCAATCCTGGCACATGCAACACATTAGTTGCTTGAAGCCGATCCCTTGCTTCTGTTTGAAAGACTACAATACCTCTTCCTACGGGGGTACATTTTTGACTTATTTCCCATGGTGATCTAGAAGTTCATCCTTTCTTCCTGATAATTCGAAAAACATTCTTGTATTCTTGTCATATGCTAGGAAGCTCTAGTATCTATATACCAAACCTCAGAGGAGGCAGAACTCGTTAGGCAAGCGACTTCTTCTTCCAGTCTGGAAGCTAACATAGAATAATCATGATCCATGTTCTTCTTGCTCTCTTCTTTCTCTGTAGATCTGCGTGAGTCCCTGTAAGTTGATGCCCCTGCATCATGCTCCTGACTCATAACATATTCTTTAATCCTGTTGCCCGATCTCTGCTCTGTTACCATGTGAAAATTTCAAACACGAAATTCTACTGCAGTAACTGATTTATTTCTCCTACTTATTTTCCACAATAAGTTATTTACAATACCCTTCAATAAACATTAAAATAAATTCTACTGCAGTTATCACATAATATCATAGAGAAAAGAACAATGATATACAAGCAGAATAATCAATCACACCAACATAGTTATTTTTGGACAATTGTCCCTGGAAAAAAAATCCAATGCGGGAAAACCGGTGCAACAGATGAGGGTTTATTTATTAATATTCAAAAACAATCTCTTTACAAAAAAAGATTCTACAAAATACTGAGACACTTCTTAGAGAAAACACCTGAGACAATTTTTCTCCTCCTCCTGGAGAAGTTCTGACACCCTGGAGACCCTCTACCCTGCTCTGCATTACTTCTGCATCAGCTTGCTTGAGGACCGCGTCTCTAGTTGTGCCGTCTCACTGATCTTCCCTCTGCGCTGTCTCTCAGACACTCTACGTCACCTCTTCCTCAGTCTCTAATTGACGCTGATACCCTCCTCTTCCTTCACCTTGCTACTCTCCCTTTGAAATCGAACTTCTTCTCCTTGAGAATTGATTTCCCTTGGGTTACTGAGTATTTGCCCAGTGTGGCTCCAAATGACTCTCAAGTCTTCTCATATACTTTTCCTGTTGATGAATCAACGATAGAGATTAAGTCCTTAATCAACGGCTAAGGTTAAAACAGACTTGATCGTTGTTTCTTAGAAGCTTCTCACCCATATCTTTATTAATACCCATTAATATTTTATTTTCCTAAGTTTAGACTTAGGAACCCCATTAAAAATATTAATTAGTTTAATAACTCATCATCCGGGTGCAATTTCTCCAAACGTTTTCTGGGTCTTGGATATCTCATGAATATTAGCCCCTCCACAAAATTTGGAGCCAGTTCACATCCGATGCTACCCAAAATCAACACATCTCTCCCTTTCAAATATGGAGGACATATTCCAATAAAGGATTGTACTCATTCCTACAAAAGGAATGTACCTAAGCTCCCTCTTGGCTTAGGAATTTCCAAGTTTCTTCCAAGTAAGAAACTTCTTTTCAGGCTCCCTCTTAAGGACCTACTGCAACTTCTCAGGCGGAGATGATGGGACAACTAACTGCCTGAAGAACTCATTTTCCTTTGATGTCATAAATTTCTTTTGTCATGGAGTCTTCATCTTTTGGGACTTCTTCATAGGGCACAAACCATCCATCACTCTCGTTCATGAGTTAGTCATGTCCTCATTCCTTTCATTAGAAAGTGATGTATCAGTTTTCATTTGGTTTTGCTTCATGTCGTGCTTCTTTCTTCATGCAATTTTTTTCGAAGGGATCTTACATCCTTCTATATGGTTCTCTTGGAAGTCATCTATAGATCTTCCCTTTGGCAGTCCTACATAAGTCCATCCAGTTATTAGTTCAAAAATAAGAAACGAACACTTAAATCAAAATAACCTTTGTGATGGTCTTTCATCATGACATCTTCTTGTAGGTATCAACATCCTACATGTATGTTGACACATCTCCTAAAGATATTCATTGTCAAGGGTCTCCATCTTTTTCTGACTCCTACTAGAGTCTTCATATCTTTCTGCGATATATTCTAGTCAACTCTTCTTGGTCCCAGATGTTGAATGCCTTCCACCTTTGTTGCATAGTTTATGATCTCTTGCTTTCTTTTCACACACTTCATTTCCGGGAGCTTCCAATCAGAGTTCCTCAATTGTAGTCTAGTCCTTTATGATTCATATGAGAACATATTATGTTGATTTCATCTAGTGTGACTTATGCTTTTCTGTAGTCTTTTAGAGGAGGAGATCCCTTCTTCTTTTGGTCATGTTTCCCAAGATGGAAATAGTGATCCATGTTATTTGCAACCATATGACATGAATTCATAATAACCTATGTAAGCATACATACCTCATCTTTCCTTTAGATCATCCAAACTTTCTATAGCGGCTTCCTTTGAAAGAGATTTATCCTCTTGACCTGCTTCACTTGTTAAGTCATCATACGATTATCCCTTGAATCCCACGAGTTGGGATTCCTTATGAAACACTTGCTTTCTTTCTAGATAGGTGAATTCTCTTGATAAGGATTTCATCAGAGAAACTTGAGCATCTTTCATAACCCCATCCCACAAATGTTTCCTTATTAACTATTGTATGATGATCCTAGTCGATGATGAACTCTACTTCGTTCTATAAGTATCATTTCAATGAGGTTTCCAAGAGTTCTTATTCTTTGTAATCAATAGAATTTCTTTAGACATTCTTTCTGCTTCCCATGCCATGAACTTTTGCTTTTAATGCTTCTATCATGATGGTATTTTCTAATATGATGCATTCTATCTTATTTACAGTGCACCCTATCTATATATTACTAGTGGAAAGTACCTACTAGTGAAGAAGATCATTTCAGTCATGGTAGAGATCTTTTACTTATTCCTACTTATGCTTCTTTGTCTTAGGTTCTTTCACTTCCCCAGTAATATGGGCTTCTTCCTTATCCCTCTTGTCCTTTTTATGTTTAGGACAATCTCTTATATAGTGCCGAAGTTCCTGACAACCCTAGCTTACCTTAGCCATGTTCTTCCTTTTCTTTGGAGGACCAAAATTTCCAAATTTTTCTTTTCTTCTTGCCATAGTAGCACATGCTTGATTCTGCTCATTTGATACTACATCAACTTTTTCCTTCAGCCTAGTTTCTTCGATCTTATAGAGTGACCATAGATCTTGAAATGGAGTAGTCTCTTTCTTCCCATATAAACTTGAAGTGAAGTTACCCCATTCTTCCGGTAGTGCATTTAGTACCACTTTGGTCATCTCTCTATCAGACATGACTTCTCCCATCTCTTGAAGTTGATCTCGAATTTCTGATATCCTTATGAAGTATGAGGCTCTTCCTTCTTCCTTGGATAATTTTAGTTTGTAGAGTTCTTTCCTTAATGAGGTTACTTCTCCTGCAGTACTTACGGAAAACAACTCTACTAGTTTGTCATATATAGCTTTTGCAGTCTACAACTTTCATACATACGGATTAGAGTATTTTATAGATTCTATAAGAATCCTCTAGCTTCATGAATCTAGCATGTGCTTGAGTATCTTGCTTTGGAGGCTAGGTTATCGACCCTTTGATATGATCCGTGACCTCATTCTCAATAAGACTTGGGTTTGTCCTTTTCTTCCATGCAAGGTAATTTGCAGCCCCAACCAATTTATTGCTTTCCTTTCAAAAAGTCATTTTTATATTATCAGATATAGTCATAGACTTACTTGAGTGATTGTTGCTTGCTTCCTTCTTAATCTTGATGTTGAGAGAGGATTTGCTTCTTGAGAGATTGATGAGAGAGAGCTTGATTCACAATCCTTCTTGAATGTTCTAGTCTTCTTTCTTGAAGATGGTTTCAAGACTCTTGTCCATGTAGATCTCTTTGATCTACGGTTTTGGTATGATAAAGATCTTGATTTCTTGCTCGGTGTTCTTTGAGTTGCTTTGATCCTTCTTTGAAGCCCGATTCTTGTGTGTCTACTTGCTTGAATGCCCCTTTTTGACTTCAACACTTAAGCTCTGATACCATTTTGAGAAATCTAGGGCATGAATAGTTAAAAGATTTCTTTGCTTGATAATTGCTTGTGGTATACTTTTACTTCTTAGCTTATAGTCATTTCTTCATTATGTTATTATTGTGTTCTTTTCATCAAGACAATTATTAATATGCACAATCACAGACAAGTGACGCTGTATGTAGGCTTGTTAGCCAGGGCCAAAACCTATCACTTCTTGAGAGGAAAACCCGATCAAAACACTTATTCTAGATCTTCAATTGATGAGTACCAAGACCATGACAAAGACCCTTGACTCTAGTATCCTCCCAAGAACCTTGTCACTAACCTTGATGTTCTACCTCTTCCCTTCCTTGACTTTCTTCTTGGTTCTCGAATTGCTCTCCTCGACTTCTTCGAGAGAAACTTGATCTCTATCCTTCACACTGCTTCTTCTCGTCTTCTCCTAGAGAATCTTAGTGTCTATGATATTACTAGCTTCCTCTAGAGAATCTCGGTCTCTTGTCTTAATATTTAACTTCGGTCACCCAAAACAATTACCCCAGAAGAATCCTTCCTTCATTGAACTCAAAATAAACTCTCCTTTGCTATGCCCAGAAGGAACTCTCCTTCTCTTGCCAAGAAGAAACTTGTCTTCGCTTGCCTAGAAGAAACTCTACTTCGCAATGCTCAGAAGAATCTCTCCTTCGCTGACTTAGAAGAAACCTTCCTATGCCTTCGCACTTTTGCTTGGAGCCTCTTATTTGCACTTCTGCTTGACCTTTTCTTCGCACATCTGCTTGACTGAATGCTTGTCGAGTTGCTTGCCTCTAAGTGAGGCCGAGTGTGGCTATATATATACCTCAACACATGTCCTTTAGGCTGACATGATCACTAGTGGTTAGGCTGACTTCTTCTAGCAAGTTCTTTCATCGTTGTAGGCCGACTTGAAGAGGATAAGTGACAAGGTCATGGGGAATACTTTACATAGACAAGTTTGACCTTTTACAAAGTGTAACATGACTTCATTACATGACAACGACTCTAAAATTTTATGACTAGATGACAAATAATTCCTAAAGACTCTCAATGGGAGTCTTGACTCAAAAATAAAATCTCTTGCTTATGAAATCCATGAAGCAAGTAATACAATAATAATTTTTTATTTTTCTTCTTTACA
Organism: Pinus taeda; assembly: GCA_000404065.3. Classification (NCBI taxonomy): domain Eukaryota; kingdom Viridiplantae; phylum Streptophyta; class Pinopsida; order Pinales; family Pinaceae; genus Pinus; species Pinus taeda. Next base: position 19,971 of record APFE031667021.1, read on the forward strand.
TCTCATTACATAAAATCATAATTACATGTCATTATGAAGACCGAACCTAGTTACACTTTTCAACAATAATATCTAGTAAGTGTGCTTGAACTGATTCATAGGTGTGGTTGGGAAGATAATCATAAGTGCACTAGGGGGAGGATGCAAACCAGGAACAAGAAAAAGAACAAATATTTTATGGTTTTTGTAGGCTAAAGCACATGTACTAGACAGATGAGGAAGATCTCATGAATGTATATTATAAATGAAACTTGGCTTTGTAGTTATACACAACCTAAGAGGAGGGCATTGAAATTTTGGTTCCTTCACAATTAGTGCAAATTCCAAAATTTCACTTCAACCTTGAGGTTTCCTAGATCTATTTATGTAACATTCATTCTCAAGACAGCAGAATAAAATAAATACCAAAGAAGTATTCAATGGAATAATATTTCCAACACTTAGGGCACACATTCCAAGAATATAGCAGATCTAAAAATGCCTACCACAGCTGATTTATTACAGTCCTAAATCTTCCCACTTCGCATCTATATTTTTGTTAAATCACTTAACAAAATATGCTCAATATTATGTCAAATCAACATGCATAACGCGTACTAGAAACTACTCGTGTATCATGCAAACATAAGCTGAAAGTCAAATCTGCAAGTACACAGTTTGGGCAGCAAAGCATGGTTCTCATATGTATATAAGATGAAGTTACATGTATATACTAACAACCTAATTTAATCAGGTACATGTCATGCTCACCCAATCCTAGCGAGGGAAACCATATGAAAACCTGAGGGCCTAGTCAGCAGTTCCTCCTATTTAGGAATTACTTCCAACCAATGCTGGGCACCCCACCAAAGATCCACAACAAGCTAGCATGTGCATCAGCAAGTCTTCCTTGGCACCTACACTTGCACCGCACAAGTGTACAATATCTTACCCACATCAAACACTCCAAGTTGTATTGAGGTTTGCAAATGCCACAAAACCCTAATCTTCTTCTCTCAATAAGTACAAGATCAAGTTTTCCCTTTACTGGTCTAGGGTTTATCCCAAGCCCTAAGTCTTAGGGCAAATCTTAACCCCGATTTTCTTCTTGAATCTGCTTAAGAACCCTAGCGCTGAAGATAGAGAGTGCAAATACAATGAAGAAAGAGTATGATGAAAGAGATCACTTTGCACTTATATCTCTAATATAAGTGTGAGAGTGAATGGATGAACCAAAAGTTGATATAGGCCAACAATAACAAAGTGAACCTTGTCCACACAAGTAACCTAACTAAACAATAGACAGACCAGCGTGTGAAGCACTCATCTCTAAGTAACATGCCAGGTTCCAAAGTATGCATGTCCAACAAGTAGTGCCCCAAGGTGATTGCTCTTCTAGTGTGTTCAATGCTCCTCCTCTAAAGGTCTTTGATGCTTCAATGCTTCATTCTAAGCCATGTGTTCGTCTGGTTCCACCACGCCTACATGACCACTCAACCTAGCATGGAAGTAAATTATTTGAATGTAGAGAACATTTAGTATCTTTAGATTTAAAACTGGGGTGCTCCTTAAGAATGTTTGGAAAAACAGCATTTGCATAAACTTCTCATGTTTTCACTGACGGAAATTCTTTTTACAATTATTACTTCAAAATATGTCCACATATCCAAGCTCAATGATGTAGAAGAGTAAACTAGTTTCCATTTGAATTGTGACTTTAGGTTTTGAGTGAGGAATTTATATTTGATGAAGATTTTCCAATTTGTTGCTTGCTGTTCCTTAATGTGTTGTTTCCATTTGGCTTTCTAGGTTGTGATTCCAATTTTTTTCTACTCAGTAATTAGAAATTTTCTGTTTCAGAGAACATGAGCAAGTTCAAGCACTGATCCCTGCAATGGAGAATGCTTCTGCACCAGCTCAAGTAGAAAAGAAGGTAAACTATTTTTGGAAATGACATGGATTGTTTTTTTCTTCTTCCTGTGAGTGTTTTCAAAGATTTGTGAAGGTGTTCAATTTTCTTATTGAACTTGCAGAATTTGATTGGCATTCTGCTTTTTTTCTTGATTGGAGTGACTTCTCTTTTGTGTGGGTGCAAAACATCATCTATCATCTATATATATAAGCTGTCACTTATATACAATTGCAAATATGCTTTTAGTAACTACAGCCTTCGATTTCTTTTGTAATATTGGTTACAATACAATTGGCCTTAATTTTCATCTTATCATTCTTGAAGTATGGTTACTTATCAATAGAAATGAGGGCTATGGTTCTCAATGAAATTGCTTCAGTTGAATCTAAGTCACACAGCAAAACCACAACGGTTGAAAAATGTCATCTCAATAAATTAGTCAATCTGGTTTGATGATAAATGCCAAAACCATTTGGAGTGGATTTTGACGAGGTTTAGTCTGTAATTTCCTTGCTGTTTGTTAAACTGTGTTATGAAAGTAATCTACAATCTTTACTTTGTTTCCCCAGCTGATTGTAAACAATTCGTTGTTTGTTAAACTGTGCATTATATAAGTAATCTACACTTTTTACTTTGTTTCCCTAGCTGATTGTAGATAATTCGTTTGAGGGCTTGGTGACACTTGATGAACTACCAAAATATGTAAATTTAGTTATAACATTAGGAGGTATGGTCAAATATCACTCTCCTATTTTTCACTTCTATAAATAGATGATGTGATGAATAGTGCACTACATTTGTACATTGCAGCCACAACTCTACTTGCATGCTTGCTCATTCTGTTGAGTTTGCTATTCTTGCATTTGAGTACTGTTTTGCTGTTTTATGTCGATATCAACTAGTATTAAACTACTACGATTGAGGCCTTCCAAAGCTCTGCAATTCTACACGCTTGTGCTCCATTGTTTATCAAGAGCAAGAGTAAGATTCCCCATGGCATTGTTGAGGCAATATTTGCAACCCGCCCTTTTGTCAAAATTCTATAGCATGTGCAGTAGAATACAATTTTATGATCTGATAATTACTTCCTAATTAATTTTCAAACGGTATTTTTCATGCCACTGTTATCATTGAATAATTACACCCAAAAAATATCAACTGTAAATGCAACAGAAACAATAAAGATCATAGGAAGATAGCCATGCACAATAGACAATATTTTTTATCTTCGGAAACCCAATTTGGGAGAAAATCCAGTGATCTTTTCTTAAGGAGAAATTGCCTTTTTTAGCAGGCTTTACAAATCAGAAATTGTCTAGAAACCTGTGCCACCATTACAAGTCAAATCACAAGTCAAACTTGGTCAAGTTGCTGTTGGTCAATGCTGGTCAAACCAGTCAAAGGTAAACTTGGTCAACACTGGTCAAACTACAGCCTGTGGTCAAAGTCACATGTGCAGCCTATGGTAAACTTGGCTTGTGGTCAACTTGCACATGCAACTATGTTTAACTCCGCCTGCGGTCAAACTCAGTCAAACTCTCGAACATGCAGCTGCAATCAAACCCATATACATGTGAATGTATGAACTGCGGTCAAACCCATATATGTGTGGATGTATGTACTATGAACTGTGGTCAAACATGGTCAAATCTTCACACATTCGACTATACGGATGCTGGTCAAACTCGCTCAAACCCTTCACACATTCGTCCTCCAAGAGAGAGATAAAATGATGAAGAAAAGAAGAAAGATGAACAGATTTCTCCTTAATTGAATTTCTCCTCCCCTAGAAAAGATGAATGAGCTTTCTATGTTGATGTAGTGTCTCCTCACATTCATGTCTATTTATATAGAGCTCTAATGTTGAGTGGAAACCAATTAAGAAGCCCCTCATCACAATGAACCCCTTCACTTATTGAGCCTACATTACAACTCAACATTAAAGTTTAAACTAGAATTGTTTATTCCACTAGTGGGTAAAAATCCCATTAAATAAACAAATCAAACCCGCTTGGTAAAATATAGATCACTCCATCCCATACCAAGCAATGTGAGTACTTTGGGCCAATCTCCTTGAGGCAGACACCAAAGCGCATGGAAGAAAGATTGCCCTGGGCCGTTCACCCTAGCCAAATCAGCATGGCCTCACTGATGAACGTATCATTCTCCACTAGTCAAATCAACATGATCCCGAGGGAGAATGTTTGCTCGATGCTAAAAACGGTAGAAACATCAACGCTCCCTCTCAGCGGGGGAGACATTCTGCATCACACCAAGCTTCTCTCTGAGGTATACAAACTCCCCCCTGGACAAAGGCTTGGTGAGAATGTCCACAATCTGCTCGTTTGTGGATATGTACAAAAGCTTCAATGCTCCCTTCTACACCATGTCTTGGATGAAGTGATATTTGATGTCAATGTGTTTTTACCTGTCATGAAATATTGGATTCTTCGAAAGCTTGATATAGCTTTGATTCTCACAACGTATCAAGGTCATCTGTAAGGTCTGATTAAATAGTTCTGCAAGAAGCTTTCAAAGCCACATTGCTTCTTGACTTGTGACATTGGCTGCAATATACTCTGCTTCTATTGTATTGAGTGTGACAAAAGTCTGCTTCCTGCTAAACCAAGATATGATAGCTGATCCGAGCTAGCACAACACCCTGAGTGCTTTTTCTGTCCACTGCACTCTCGACCTAGTCGAAATTAGTGTATCCCTGCACCCTCACTTCACCACTTGAGACATATCTCAAACCATCTCCAATTGTACCATGCATGTACCTCAACACATGCTTCGCTGCAACCCAATGTACATGCCTCGACTCAACCATAAACTTGTTGGAAAATCAAGAATCTTGTATATTATGTTTGATTTTCCTTGAGAATTACTTGTGATATTTCTTGGCCTTTATTACTTTTATTTCTTGTTCATCAATCAATTACCAAAATAATGAATATCACAAAGAGATAGGGTAAACAAGATAGAGGCTCCAAACCAGGGCAAAACTCAAGGGCCATAGAATTTGTTCAAAATGGGACTTCCAAGACCTAAGACCAAAGCCAAAATTCCTCCCAAGCACCAAGCCAACCCACCAACAAAATCTCTTCAAACAAACTGGGTCCTTCCAAAGACATTGAAGATCGAAGCAACTTCACCTCAGAGTTTCGGCCTTGCAACAAGGTTTGCAACTTTGACTTGCAATTTCGGCCCCTGCTATTCACATAGAAACCTTAGGTAGCTTCACATGTGTGGACAAAAAATGATGTTTTTCCCAAAATTTTTTTCTTCGACTTCTTCCTCTTCTTCTTGCCTTTCTTGCTCTTCTTTCTCTTTCACTATTGTAGATCGAACTTGCTTGAGTGAGTGATCGAAATGAGTCGAAGTCCCTCTTATTTATAGCCTTATGGAGGGGTCGAATAGGCCTCTTGAGGCCTACCTATCATTATTGTGGCTGAATTGGTCTTGGAGGATAATTTTTCTTTCTTGACTCAAAAAATAGATATTTTCTTTTGTTACAATGAGTCTGAATGGGACTATAATACATGATAAAAATTCTCCTTTGACCTAGAAAGTCATAGAAGCATGAAGAACATGCTTTGTCCTAGAATTGAGGGAGATCTTGACCAAGCAGGCCTCCTTCGAATTTTAGGAACAATTACTTGCTGCACAGGCTCACTAGGACCTTCGACATATTCTTGAGATGATGTACGATTTTGATCATTGTTGTCCCTCAAGATATCCTCAAAATTGGGTATCCCTTCTTCATTAGAATTGACCGGAATATCTTTGCATCTCTTGTAAGCCACATTTTCATCAAAGATTACATCCCTGTTTACTTCAATTCGACGATCCTCTTTAATATAGATTCTATACGCCTTTGATGAAGCACTATAGCCAACGAAGATGCCTTTCATACTGGAATGATCCAACTTCTTTCTCTTTTCCTTTGGAATATGCATATAAACAAGACATCCAAATATTCGAAGATGATCCACACTAGGCTTCTTTCCTATAAATGCTTCTTTTGGAGTCATGTTGTTGAGAATCTTACGAGGACTTCGATTTTGCAAGTAGACAATTGTTACACATGCTTATCCCCATAAGAATTGAGGGAGACCTTCATCATGTAGCATGGCCCTAACACATTCTTCAATGGTTTTATTCTTTCTTTCAGCCATACCATTCTGTTTAGGATTATAAGGAACAATTAGCTCCCTCTTCATCCATGGTTCCTTGCAAAATGCTATAAGCTCTTTGGAGGTATATTCTCCACCATTATTAGACCTTAGGGTCTTGATCTTCCTTTCTGTCAAATTTTCTACTTCATTCTTGAATTCTTGAAACTTCTTGAATACTTCATCTTTGTTCTTGAGGAGGTATAACCATGTTTTCCTTGAGAAATCATCGATGAATGTCACAAAATATTGATGACCTCCAAGAGACTCCACTGCCATAGGACCACACACATAAGATTGTATGAGATCCAAGATTTCCTTTGATTTGGTATCACTTCTTGCAAAGGGCTTCTTTACATTCTTGCCTCGAGCACATCGTTTACAAATTCCTTCATGTTCTTCCTTCAATTCGGGGATGCCATTGACCATTTGATTTAGAGATGGAAAAACTTTGTAGTGAAGGTGTCCATACCTTCTATGCCATAGTTTAGAAGGGCTCACATCTAAGTGAACTAGGGCTTGAGGGAGAGGAGTAAGTAACCTATACAAAGTTCCGTCATGAATCCTAATTATCCTTGCATGATCAATACTAGAGACCTTTCCCCAAACCAAAACTTTTCCATCCACAAAAACAATTCTATCACCTTTATCTTCTAGACAAGAAATAGAAAGTAGATTTTTCTTCAAACTTGGAACATATAGAATATTATTGAGATGAATGCTCCCACCAGTCTCTAGCTCCAACGAGGTAGATCCAATTCCCTTCATTTGATAGCTCTTCTTGTCTCCAAGTTCGACTAAATGAGAGGAGGTTTCTTTTGATAGAGTCTGGAGTTGATTGCATTCAGCTGTAATATGTCTGGAAGCTCCACTATCTATAACCCACACATTATCATCCTTGAAAGCGCCACAGAGAGCAGAGAAGAAATTTCCATCCATCACTTCTTCTGCTAGCTCGGAGATGATCTTCAAGATGCTTTCTTTGATAGTCACAACAAGGTTCCCAAGAAACTTGAAACCCTTCTTCATGGTCCTTGCCACTGAGAGAGTGCCAACTAAGATGTGATCTTCATTCTCCTTCTTGCACCTTAACTCTGATGCCATGTTGGAAAATCAAGAATCTTGTATATTATGTTTGACTTTCATTACTTGATAATTACTTGTGATGTTAGTTGGCCTTTTATTACTTTTATTTGTTGTTCATCAAGCAATTACCAAAACAATGAAGATCACAAAGAGGCAACGTACACAAGATATAGGCTCCAAGGTAGGACAAAACCCCTCCAAGGGGAAAACCCTAAAAGAGTACTTCTCTCCTTATAGAATTTGTTCAAAATGAGACTTCCAAGACCTAGGACCAAAGCGAAAATTTCTCTCAAGCACCATGCCAAACCACCAACAAAATCTCTTCAAACAACCCAGGTCCTTCCAAAGACAACAAAGATCAAAGCAACTTCACCTCAGAGTTTTGACCTTGCAACAAAGTCTGCAATTTCAACTTGCAATTTTGGCCCTTGCAACTCACACATACCTTTCTTCGACTTCTTCCTCTTCTTCTTGCCTTTCTCGCTCTTCTTTCTTCTTCACTATTGTAGATCAAACTTGTGAGTGATCCAAATGAGTCAAAGTCCGTTGTATTTCTAACCTTTTGGAGGGGTCGAATAGGGCTCTTTAGGCTGACTTGGGCTTGGAGGATAATTTTGCTTTCTTGACTAAAAAAAAATAATAAAAATTCTTTTGTTACAGTGAGTCCAAATGGGACTATAATACATGAAACTTCTCCTTTGACCTAGGAAGCCCTAGAAGAACATGCTTTGACCTAGACTTGAGCATGAAACCTATGCTTTTACAATTAATATTTCTTTTTCTTTTTCTTCTTGAATACAAAATATACAATGTCATGTTTAAAAAGGTCATTATGAAGACAAAAAATAGTTACATTCTTCAACAAAACTAGCTTAGGGTGCTCACTGCAAAGCAATATTTGGTATGGTGTTAACCAGGTACATCAAGGATCCAATTAGTTACCTGTACATAGTGGGATCCACCAAATCTAAATATGAAGTGGAATCACTCAACTTCTTCAAATTTGCCACCATAGGTGTAGACATGGACATGTACTCAATCATATTGAATCTTCTCAAGATATGAACTGTGTACTTCCCTTGTCTAAGGAAGATCTCACTTGGCCTTTGCCACACCTCCAATCCAAGGAAATAATGCATCAAGCCAAGATCCTTCATCTCGAACTTTGAAGCCAATTCCCTCTTGCACTCGACAATGAGCTTCTTTGCCCCATTAAGGAACAAATCATCAACACATAGCACCAAGATCAAAGGATCACTAACAACAACCTTGTAGTAAATGTTAAGATCCACGTCACTCTTGGTGAAGCCCAAACTCATCAAATATCCATCAATCCTGGAATACCATGCCCTAGGTGCCTGCTTGAGTTCATAAAAATCCTTCTTCAGTTTTCAAACATGGGACTCCTTCCCATTTATCACAAAGCCTCGAGGTTTCTCTATGTACACTTCCTCCTCAATCACACCATTGAGGAACACCGTCTTTATATCCATTTGATGTAACCTCCAACACATAACTGAAGCAAGAGAAATAATAGTCCTAATGGAAGTGTACTTGTCGACTGGAGAAAAAGTCTCCTCATAGTCCTCTCCCTCTTTCTGGGAAAGCCCTCTCGCCACAAACCTTGCATTGTACTTCTAGATGTTTCCATTTGTTGCATGCTTGATCTTATAGATCCACTTTGAAGTCACTACGGACTTCCCTTCTGGTCTCATAACTATTTCCCACACATAATTCTTCATGACGGAATGATACTTCTCCATCATGGCATCCTTCCAAACCTGCTGGGCTACTATCTACTCGTAATTGGAAGGTCTGGAATCAATGATGTGGTCTGAAATCAATGATACCATATAACTCTAGAACCTCTGTGGTCGTCTCTCTCCCTGAAAGTGCTATTGGGAGCTGCATGCTTCTTTGCATCCTGCAGAGTGTCACGAAGTGATGCTGACCTCTTCCTGATCTTTGCAACATCTCTAGGTGGGTCCATTGGATCTATTGCTCTACTAACTCCTCCTGATAGTCTGAAGGATGAACATCAGGACTAGACGTATTTGTACCCACATCTTTTGGAGGCTCCTACTCTTCACTGTCAATCTCCATATGGGACTCTCTAGACCTCCTGAAGTTTACCTCCTCATCAAAAGTAACATCCCTACTAACCTCAATTTGACGTTGCCCTGGAATGTAGATCTCGTAGGCCTACAGAATCTTGCTGTTTCCCACAAAAGTACCCTTCTTCCTCTTCTCCTTGGGCACATGGATATATATTGGACAACCAAAGATCCTCAAATGACTAACCTCTAGTTTCACTCCTGTGAATGGCTCCTTAGGAGTCTTGTCCTCCAATATCCGATGAGGACTCTTGTTTTAAACATAAATTGCCGTGTTGGATGCCTCTGTCCATAAGAACACGGGTAAATCCTGATCATGAATCATCGCTTTGACAACCTCCACAATGGACCTATTCTTCCTTTCGGCAACTCCATTTTGCTCAGGGTTGTAAGGAACTATCAATTCCCTCTTTTTTCTTGCCTCCTTGCATAAATCACTGAAGTTTTCGAAAGTATACTCTCCTCCATTATCTGACCTTAAAACCTTGATCTTCTTTTCTTGTCAAGTTCTTTACCTGAGCCTTGAATTCTTAGAACCTATTGACGACTTCATCCTTGGTCTTCGTGAAGTAGATCCATTTCTTCTAGGAGAAATCATCAGTGAATGTCACATAGTACAAGAAGTCACCCAAGGATGATACTGTCATTACTCTGCATACATTTGAATGTACTAGTTCCAAGATCCCCTTGTACCTACTATCATTGCTCCAAAAGGATCCCTTGGTATCCTTGCCAAGTGCACAACCCCTGCAAACACCCTCATGCTTTTCCTGGAGCTCTGGAAGACCTGTACCCATCCTTCTCAATGCTGGCAATACCCTGTAGTGCAGATGAGCAAATCTCCGATGCCATAACTCACATAAAATTATACTGTCATGTACCTATGCCTGGGCTGGATGTCCTAACAATCTGTATAGTCCTCCCTCTCGAACACCAATTACTGCTGCTGAGTCTATGCTTGAGCCCTTAGGCCATACAAGAACCTGACCATATACAAATGCAACTTTGTAACCTCTACCCTCCAACACTGAAATAGAGAGCAGGTTCTTCTTCGATCCTAGTACAAACAACACATCTCTCATGTATAGAGAATCTCCAGACTCCAGTTGAAACGATACTGTCCCAACTCCTTTCATTGCATACTTAGCATGATCTCCAACTTCCACCTGCAATATTGAATCCTTCTCTGTCAATTCTATGAGAGAATCTTGTGAACTTGTCATGTGCTTAGAAGCGCCACTGTCTACCAATTAAATATCACTATTGTCTGTAATAGTGCTTGAAAGAGTGGAGACACAGAAATATTCTTTCTAAAGTCCATCAACAATCTCATCCAGTTTAGATTCCTTTGTCTTCTTCTGTGATAGACTGTAACAAACATAATAATAAATAATAATTAATGAAATTGTGTAAAGGTCTGCCTTAAGACACATCTCTTCATATGAAAGGGCATTTTGCCAAATATTTATAATGAGACCCCTCATTTGTAACATCATCCTATTATTCTATATATATATATATATATATTTTACAATACATTTTTAGTACAAACATCATATTGTTTTTTTACTACAGTGGTATCAAAGCTATTTGACTCTCTAGCCATTAACTGCTGCACAACCGTCCATTAAGCTTAGGTCCTAAAATCATGGGAATGTATTCCCAAGTAGTATTGGATGACCATAAAACTAATCGAGAATTATTATTGGCAATGAGAGAATACTTGTAAAATTGCTAAAGCTCCTTGAAACACCAACTTCAACACCTACAGAAGAAGCTGACCTTATTGTCAAAAGGGATGAAATTATTGAAAATACAACACCTGAAGGTGTAGAAGCTATAGATGAGACTGAATCTAAGGACACTATTGATTTGCTCAACTTACCATCATTCGATGAATTGAATTTAGCTGTTGATACTTTACTTTTCATTTATACCCGTAGTGTAAATGATTGGAATTCTGATGCTGGATTATTTTCCTTAGATGACATACGTAGTATGAAAGGGAATTCTTTCCCTTGTGGTAATTATTCTGGTTTTGTTAATTCTAATAATCATGATATCTCCATCTTGCAAGTTTATAACGTGAAACAACAAAAGTTTAAACCTATAGAAAACAGGTATGAAGAACAAAATGAGGATAAAGTAAATTGTTGGGATTAATATTATGATGAAATTTAATCTGCATTTACACTGGCTGATAAAGATGATGACTATGAAATTAATGACATTCCTGCCTCCTTAAGGGATAGGCAAAGACAGAAGCAATTTGAAATTTTTATTGCTGGACTTGATAAAGAAGCCAATGAAGAGGATTTGAAGAAAGTTTTTGGTGCAGTTGGTGAAATTAAGGAAATACAAATGTCCAAGAAACCTACATCTCAGAGGAATAGGGGTTTTGCTTTCATACGTTATGAGACTATCGAAGAGGCAAAACGCGTTGGAAATACTAGGAGGGCGTTGAATCAATATTTCCTACTTCCATTAGTATTTTAAACTTGTCAAAACATTAAACATTATTAGCATTAGTTAAACATAAATAATCATTAACACCATTCAACAATGCATAGAATGAAGACAATAGACACTAGAGATCTTTAGATGGAAACCCTTCTGGGAGAAAAACCTCTAAACGCTTAGTAATATTTGTCTTCAATATGTACATTAGTAGGAAGCTTCAACTTCCCTCATTTTCGGCTATAACTGTGAGAGGCTCCAACCCCCTGGTTATAGGCTACAACATGATAGATGCACCAACACCCTGTTTACCAGTTGCCACTGGAAGGACACTGCAACGCCCAGGGTTACAGGCTCCGACTTGAAGGATGCTCCAACACCCTATTCACCAGCTATTACTGGATGGACACTCCAATGCCTTGCACAAGCTCTACCCTGCCCTAGCACTACCCAACCACCCTAAAGTGTTTTTGGGCTTCGACCTGAACGAGAATCCCGTTTCCTACCACACACCACCTAACGACCCTACGCAGCAAGCTGCCACTTGCCTAGAAAGCTCCAACCTTCAACTCACCACGACGGACCACATTTGACAATTTTTAGACTGGATCCATTTGAGCTCAATATCAATAAAATAAACTAGTGAATATGTCAATCTGCAATACTGGCACAAGGTTGTCAGCAACAATACCAATTCTTTCTGCTCAAAAGATCAAAACCTAGCAACTTATATCAATAACCAACTTAGTCCTCATCTTTTGGAACTTCTAGTCGTAACAACCCCAACTGGCCAAACTGACATTATTGCCACTGTAATCATTAATCCTGGTGTTCCTGCTGTCAATACCCATTGTTACTGAAAAGCTGCCCCTGCCCCTCTCAATTTGTCAATCTTATCAATCGGATCCCCTTCTTGGGAGATGTTTTGTCAATGAATCAAAAACCTCTATGACCTATTCATGCAAAAACTAGATTATGCACATAAAATATTTATCACCAGGGCTTCTCAAAAATCCACCTCTAACCACTGATCACTCTGCATTTTCCTGAACTCAATTATGCTCAAGAATGACCTCAAAACTTAATAGAACATTTAAAATCATATATCAAATTAATCATTAGACAAATTCCCATTTCAGGGCATGCTAGACAAAATGCCCACCATCTGATGATGATGCTACAAAATTTCCTTCTCCAACTAACTATTTATTCTACAAAAAAAAAAGTTAATTTGATCTCGACAAAGATTGAATTGGTGAACAAATATGAATAGCGTGAATATAATTTAAGCATGGGGTCCACATTCAAACACTGAAATATATTGCAACCATATAACTTCCAAACATCATGTATTTAATTATAAATTTTGTTGATCCACCTGTCTTAGCACATATAGCATGGCCATATGAAGGATCACTGTGTCAGTATTTACTTCCAATTCAAAACTTTATAAAACTGTGTTCCCAGTCCTGCGCTTGCTCCAATCGCGCGACTTCTGCAACAATTGATCTGCGGGCTAGGGTTTCTTTACATGCTCTCCTCCATGAGCACTTAACATTCACAAAGAACTTTGCTTTGCGGCCTTTGGATATTTCATTTTTGGGAAGACGCATAACTGTGCATCACTCTCACGCACAAGCACAACAAAAAATATCAAAACACTTGTGAAGAATGCGGGCAAGAGTGAAATGCACATGGTCTTTGAACAATATAGTCGATACACTAGATCAACATTACACGGGCTTCAAATTTGATTGTGAGGTCAGATGCCTTACTTCTTTTGGGACCTGAAGTATCGCTCAGAGAACAAACCCTTGATGAATGCCCCTGACTCTTAAATACTTTAGAAATTGTTTTTGCATTCAATGTACAAAGAGCACGCTAAGTGATGCCTAGGCATGCTTTAGAACAAAGTTTTAAAACAATGTTTAGAGGGTGCTTCCAAATGTCTCACATTAAGCTTGAATTAGTATATAAAATTACTATATTCTGTCTAAACGGGAAAGATCATTGTTGGCTTCAAAATATTTTGTTTGCTTCAGAAGTATGTAGAAAGAAGTCGCATGCCTTTATCTTTAGTTTTACCTTCAACACTCTCGTTGGGCTTAGGTCAATTCCTTTACTACATGATAAAATGACATCAAACTCTTTGGATGACGAAGTCAATCACATGTATCACATCCACATATAATGCTTCAAATCCACCTTTGAAGGCCTGTGAAACCTCAACAAATTTCATAAGCAACAAAGCTGCATGAATTCAAGCATCTGTCCACAAATGGAGAAATAACCAATCAAAATTGTCCCAACATTGCCTCAGACTTGAAACATAATCTCATGATCCCACGTTGCCTCATACTTGAAACATAATGTCATGAACCCACACTACCTTAGAGTTGAAATTTGATCTCAAGATGCGACTGTGATAACTTTGTGCTTATACTTGCAAAACGACTGTGGAATCCCCAACAAAAACCATATCCAAGAAGAGATAATCCCTACGACCCTTGCATTAGATTTGTGTGACTACCCAATGGCCGAATTTCAGAGATGACGAGCAGAAGATGTGTGTACAATCTTATTTGTTGTGCACAATTCTACAACAAAAACTAGACCCAAGAAAAAACAAGAATTTTAGCGATTACCCTAGGTTAAGCCTTTGATAAGGAGGTTGAATACTCTTAGGAAAACCTGAGAGTCTAGTGAATAACCAAGAAGAAGATAATCCAATCAAGCTTCATCCTTTGACCTCTGTTTGGATATGACGTGACTGCTCCAGGTCGAAATTTCGGAGAATAAAACACCAATTGATGCATGCATTTGAGGAGAAGTGGAGCCCTTTTTATAATGGCGAGAGAAGCTTCTTGAAACAAAGGAGGGAAGCCAACTTAAGGAGGGAAAGACAAATTAGAAATTTGAATTTCAAAATTTAATGTTGGAGCGAAAATCCTTTAGGGGCAAATTTTGATGTATAATAAAAGAATTTCCCTGCAGTTAAACAAAATGATTTTAACAATAATTAATTAAGGCTTCTATGAAACTTCCTTCTATCCCTATGAGATGAACCAATGATAAGTTGCCACATCATCTTGTATGGGGGACTTTGACCACAAGATGGGGATTTGACCTTCCGAAGGTCAAAGCTGTTGAAGAAAGTGTAACTAGGTTCGGTCTTCATAACAACGAACACTCCAAATGAGGATTCAATAATCAATTCAACAACAACAATGCTTGAAGGAAATCATGAAACTGCCATAAAAACATTAGAGGAAGTTCAAACAAGAAAAACTCCTTATCTACATTCGAATCACAAGAATAGACATCTTAATCAATCTACAAAGCTGTATCACTCAGAACATAAACAACAAACTTCTGTTTAGAAGAATATCAAAGTGAGCTCAATTCAGTCTACTGATAAGAATTCATTACAAGGTTCTAGTGATCAGAAGATTCCACAGAAGGTTAATCTAGGATGGTCCGCTCCGTTCTCAGTACGACAATTTTATATATCACTCCAAAGATCATATCAACTTGTATCAACAAAGATGATCGTGTTGAGAAGAGAAGGCATTTGTAGCAAATAAGAGAGCAAGTCCTTTCATCAACAAGCTTCAAGGACAAAGCTTTTTGAAGGGGAAGACAATGTTATGAATATAATTCATATAGAAATAAATATAAATATAAATATAATAATAAATAATAAGTATATTAACTAATGATTAGTTAGTTAGTAATGAAATCCATGTCTTAGAGACATCACTATTCATGAAAGGGGTACTTACCTGGCTATATATACAGGAGCTTCATTCTCAATTGTAACTCACCTTACATCAATTCTTTATACAATATACAATTTACAATTACTGTCCTACGATGGATGTCCTTGTCTACGAAGTATTTTAAATATTTCCACTGCGTGTACGACCAATGGCATTGTACTACCTATGTAACACATTTTGATTTTGATGACTTATGAGAAAACTACAGTTTCTTGTCTTTCTCCTATTGGATCATTGATGAAATACATCTATATTATGATTTATCATTTATCATTTATGTCATAATTGTATTTGTATGCATAATGTTACTTTGTAAAACATACATCTAGATGAAGATCTATGTTTGAATCAATGAATTTTTATCATGAATGAGAATATATGTAAGAAATATCTAATTTTTAATAATAATAATAATAATAATAATATATAACGTGTCCTAATGTGTCATGTTCCGGGGGATCAACTTGTTCATGTCCGACACTCGAATCCCTATGTCCTTCGTGTCCCGTTTCCCCATGTGAGGTGACTTAGCTCATATCTATTGGCAGGGAGTATTTGCTGGAGTTGAAGGCCAAAGACAAGCCACATTTCTAACAGTTGAAGTTCTTATACTTGAGCACATTTGTGGGTCAATTTTCTCTGTGTAGTAATGAGTTTTGAGTCAAAGGCTGAGTTCTTTACTTCATTGTTGGACGAGTTATTCTTGGTTTTTGGGCTGAGCATCGGAGATAGAGAAGGGGTGGTATTACTTGTGTGTTGGTGGAGCAAGCGTCCTTCTTATTTGTTGGCTGTACCCTCTTCTTCCTTGTTGGTGTATTCTCAAGTGTATTCTTGATCCACGAGTTGAGTATTTCTATAGACAAGGGACAACATATTCCACACCCATAGATGACTAAGTTCAAAGTTTTAATGGGCCGAGTTGGTACTAGAATGTTGGGTGTATTTCCTGTGGGTGAGATTTGATGTTTTTGTGGCCAAGTTTCTGGCCAAAAGGTCTATAAATCTGCTGGAGTGTGTGGATTGATATCGTTGGTAAAAGAGGCCGATTTGTGGTCAATCTCATGAAGACAAGTTCGTTGTAATTTCAGAAAGAAAGAACTGATATTCTGATGGTTATCATGCTGGCAAAACATACCAGGTTCCTCTATTTCTTTGTCTCGTAAACTCTGTTGATAAAAGAAGATATTGTTGAGATTTCTAAGTTTGACACATTAGAAATCCCTACTGCATTATCTGGTTTAATTTCTCCTACTTGTTTATTCCATTAACAAGTTATTTATAAATATAAATTCCGAAGTAAACACAAATGCAACCTTAACTCATATACAGATCAACAACTAAAATACTGAGACAAACACACAAGGGACATCGTTATTTTTGGACAATCATCCTCAGAAAAATCCAATGCGGGAAAACCGGTGTAGCAGATATGAGGGTTTTATTATTATGCAGTTTCTAAATACAACTAGGGTGCAAGAAATGGCTCATCCAACAGAGAATGCCCTCGGCAGTAGTACCTCTCCTTAGAGACAGATATTTCGGTTGATCAATCAACAGATGAACGATCCCACAACAACTATGGCAACTTCCACTACTCTACGTCACTCTGATAGGGACTGCGTCACCCTCTCAACTCACCAGCACTCAGTCTGTGCCACAAAAATCTCTCGGCGCTGCCTCTTGGCCCTGCCTCAACCCTCAGACCCTTTGCTTCACCCATGTTGGCTTCTTCAGCATCTGCGTAGCTCCCAACTGCATCTGCGTCAGCCTCTCCAGGCACTGTGCTGTCTCTTTGGCACTATCTCTGCCTCTCTGCTATGTAGTCTCGGCCTTGTGCCGAACTGCCCCTTAGGCTGCGACTGATCACTAACTCGATTCTCTCAGCAAAACCTCGCTCCAAAAAATTAAGCTGACTGATCAATTTGGTGTATCTCCAACTGACCCTCAAGCCTCCTCTTATACTTTTCTCGTTGAGTCTTCAACGACCGAGATTAAGTCCCTAATCAATGACGAAGATTAGATTTGTCTTGATCGATGTCATTTAGAACATCTCACCCAGTTTTATATTAATACCCATTAATATTTTAATTTTCCTAAGTTTAGACTTAGGAACCCCATTAAAAATATTAATTATTTTAATATCTCACCAACCGGGTGGAATTTCCCCAAACCATTTTTGGGTCTTGGAGATCTTATGTGCCTTAGCCTCTCCAAAAATTTTCATGGCTAGAGGTCATCCGATGCTACCACAAATCAACACTCCCTCTTAGCGAGGAATGTGCTGTAGTAATGCTCCATCATTGAAACATCACACTGATTCTCCACATCGGTATCTGTGTTGATGCTTGGCCTGCAACCTCACATCATCTACACCGCTGCTTCCTGTACTGCTGCCCATGACACTGCAACTGCCATTGCTACATCTGTATTGCAGCTCCCTCTCAATATGCTGCCCATGCTGCCTCTAGCACCGCACTGGTAACTGTTGCACTGCAACTCAGTTACTGAGAAGTAGGTAACTTACTTCTCCCAAATACTGACATCCCAGTGAGTCTGGAAGCCACGTGAAACTGAAGTTGCCTCTATTGCCATCCTGTGATGCCATTGCTGCCACTGCATTGTTGCGTCCAGCTCTGTGCCTCTCGCACTGCTGTAACCTCTACAGTCTATACTGCGCTGCATCAGATTTTTGCACTTAAGCACTTTCTTGTTGCTCCACTACACTTTGCTCCACCCAACATCTGTCATTCTGCTACTATCGTTAAGGGCTCCCATAGTCGGATATGATCCAAGAGTTTGGGCACCTCAAGGATCTTGCCGCTAGTTTGTAGTCCTCTTGTCTACAACTCGATGTCTTTAGAGGTGCATGAGCACTCATGACACAGTCGTCATCAATCTCGACCTCTTTCTCTGCCTTAGCTGTAGGTGCCTTGGAGTCGGAAGCCTCTGCCTTGTTTTTCTTCCTGGGACACTGGGATGCATAATGTCCTAGCTCCTCACGATGGAAGCACTTCACCTTGGAGATGTCCTTCTTCCTCTTCCCTTGCTGTCCGTAGATGCCAGAGTCGCATGCTCCTCCTCTTTCTTGATTCAACTTCCCTTGCCACTACTCCTCGCTTTGATTAACCTCCTGATTTCTTCTTGGTGAAGAGGTGCCCACATCTCCTCCCATCTTGGAAGAGTAGCCTTGCCCAAAATACATTGGACAAATGTTTACTACTCCTCGGACACTGCATGTAGGGTAGTCCTCACCATGAAGGCCGGATCCGGTGTAGACCCTACGGAAGTAAGTTGGTCACGAATCTCTTGTAATCTGAGGAGGAACGAATCTATCTGCTCTCCCTTCTGCATCTGATACGACCGCAACTGATTCTCCAATAGCATCTTCCACTGCATGGAAGTTCCCTAATACAAGGTCGTCAAAGTATCCCACATCTCCTTTGCTGTGTTCTTTTCAACAATATGTGGTATGACATGATCTTTGACCCTGTCTAGGATCATGCACTTCACCCTCGCCATTGCATCCTCATACTTTTCTTTCTCAGTTGGGTTGACCGGGACAACCACCACTCTCAAGGCAAAGTCCTTGATGTGATGTTGATCCAGGACTGCCAGGATCTTGACCTTCCAGATGACTAAGTTGGAAGCCCTGTCCAACCCGTCCTGATGCCTCAGTCCGTTCACTGCCATTTCTGCTCCTCTTCTGGACTCCCTCTTGAGTTTTGACTTCCCTCTTGAAAATCTCCCTCTATGTCATGATTTCTCTGCTGGAAATCCTCCCGCCAAATGTTGAACCGCTCCTCTCCAATCCTCCTTGCAACTGCAACTCGGATCTGGATTTCTTGGCTAGAAATCCATCAAGGTAGCGACTCCCTCTACCTTGGTTTTGTCCCCTTAGGTACTGTTCCGCACCAACAGAAACAACACCCCACCAACTTCTCAATCACAATCTACCCATAGTTCCCCAAGCCCCAGGAATTGAAGAAATTGGGCCTTTTAGGCTCTGCGCAATCTCGACAATGGCAGAATTTTCTCCTCCTGGCCACATCGTCGATCCTTCCTGGCTGAGAAAGATGACCAGGCATTGCGTAGGTCTGATCTGCCCTTCTCTGCCTCTGCTGACCGTCCTCCTAGCTCAAATTAATGAAGCAAGCCCTCTGCGTCACTTCTTCTCTGCTACTTCTTCTCTTGAACAACGCTGTCTCTGGGGACAGCTGCTACCGCTGCAATTTCTCCAAATTACTGCTGGTGCCTTCAGTTCTCCTATGATCTGCAATCCTCTAATACCATGTTGAAATTTCTAATTTTGACACGTTAGAAATCCCTACTGCATTATATGGTTTAATTTCTCCTACTTGTTTATTCCATTAACAAGTTATTTATAAATATAAATACTGAAATAGACACAAATGCAACCTTAACTCATATACAGATCAACAACTGAAATAGTGAGACAAACACACAAGGGACACCGTTATTTTTGGACAATCGTCCCCGGAAAAACCAATGCGGGAAAACTGATGCAACAAATATGAGGGTTTTATATTATGCAGTTTCTGAATACGACTAGGGTGCCAGAAATGGCTCACCCAAAATAGAATGCCCTCGACAGTAGTACTTCTCCTTGGGGATAGATATTCCGACTGATCAATCACTAGATGAATGATCCCACAGCAACTATGGCAACTTCCACTGCTCTGCGTCACTCTGATAGGGACTGCGTCACCCTCTCAGCTCACTAACACTCAATCTGCCCCATGAAAATCTCCCAGTGCTGCCTCTTGGCCTTGCGTCAACATTGCTAGCCTCTCCGCAGCTACTAAAGCCTCTGTGTCAGCCCCTTGGCTCTCTGCGGTTAGCCCTTAGAGCCTCTGTGTCACCCACGTTGGCCTCTTCAGCCTCTGCGTAACTCCTAGCTGCCTCTGTTTCAGCCTCTCCATGCACTGTGCTGCCTCTTTGGCACTATCCCTGCATTTTTGCTATGTATTCTCGACGTCGTGCTGAACTGCTACTCGTTGCAATAGATCACTAACTCGATTCTCTCAGCAAAACCCTGCTCCAGAAAATCGAATTGACTGATCAATTTGGTGTATCTCCAACTGACACTCAAACCTCCTCTTATACTTTTCCTATTGAGTCTTAAACGACCGAGATTAAGTCCCTAATCAACAAATAAGATTAGATTTGGTTTGATCCATGTCATTCAAGACATTCTCACCCAGTTTTATATTAATACTCATTAATATTTTAATTTTCCTAAGTTTAGACTTAGGAACCCCATTAAAAATATTAATTATTTTAATATCTGACCAACTGGGTGGCATTTCCCCAAACCATTTCTGGGTCTTGGAGATCTTATGTGCCTTAGCCTCTCCACCAATTTTCATGACTAGAGCACATCCTATGCTACCACAAATCAACATATATACCTATGTGTTCCTTGTATCAAAATTAGCTATTAACATTGATGATCTGAGGTCTGGTTATACAAACATGTCACTGTGTGTTGATTCCAAAGACAAAAAAACCAAGAATTGAACCTACAGAAGTATACTCACAATATGTTTGACAAAATCTCTCACTGAAGAAACCCACTAAACTCAGAAAACTCAGTAGTGACTTTGGGATAATTCCAAGTGGAAATCTTACAGATTGGACCTCTAATTCATGCAATTTTGGATTAGATTGCTGTAACCTATTGTTTGCTTGCATATTATTCATTGCTGGGCTGCATTTTCACTCTTATTTCGGTCCCCTAGTTCATAAACCCATGGATCCATCTTTCTAGTGTGTTTCCATGCTTTTGAGTTGCTTCAAAGACACTCCAAACCTGTTTTTTCTGCATTTTCTGCGTTATTTTACAGATATGTAGGTGTAGGACAGAAGCAATCTTGTCCAAATTGGGTTACAATTCAAGTGGTACTAAAGGGTAAATGATCTTATTTGAATTTTGTGCCTCTCTCTCTCAAGCTTCCAAGGTAACCTTTTATTGAGTATTTTGAGTGAGTTTTGCTAGCTGGTTTGTTTTTTCAGCAGTAGAATATTATATATCAGACCTAGCATTTATTTCATTTTAACTCTTAAGCTTCATCACGTTGAGTGTTTATAGGCAAGTCTTCTAAGATTGTTGGTGAAGTGTGTAGTTTGGGATATCTCCCGTGTCATGTGATATTCTAGGAGTTGGCCTAAAGTGAGATGGGAGTGCACTGAGGTGACAGTGGGTGCATCTCCTGTGTGCTTACCATTTAGTATCTTGACCAGACCTTGCCAAGGCTGCTAATTTAGGCGGTAACAAAGCCCAAATGGTGTGGGTGAGAGGGGACATCATTGCTTCACTCTGAGGTCACTTCTGAACCTCTTTGAGAAGCTATCCATGGTTTTGATCTTGGTGTCAGCTGCACTAACTTTATATATTGACTTATATATATGTGTGTGTCTGTACACTTATATATGTTTGTGTGTGGACGAACCTCATTTCGAATCTTGTAAGGTCTCAATTGATGTAAAGGACCATCTCTGATTCTATAAAATTTAGTGAACTGTTTATCTATTTTAAGCTGTCTATCTATTTTAAACAGAGTATGGAACTTTAAAAATTTCTGTTCTAATTTATGCATAAACTTCACATAGCTAATTGCTTCAATTAATGAAAAGTACTTACTTGGTCTGCTGCGAATGTCTGCTGCGGATGAGAATGTTTCAGAACCCCTCCAATTTGCTTCCGTTTACCAAAAGACCGAAACCACCTTGCCAGACTGCACAGAACCTCACTACTCAATCTAGTGAGCTTCTCAGTTGAAAGTTGAAGCAGTCTGTTCCCCCGTGCCCAGAACCTCAGAACAATCAACGCTCTTTTTTCTTGTGAAATTTTTTTAGTTTTTGATCCTCCCCCTTCCCTTCTTCTCTTTGGTTTATAAATTGATTCTTGGCGGTGGCCGTCCTTCCTCCAGCACTCACCGCTTCATTTCCTCACGACACCCTTCCCATGTCATGTCATGTGTATTCCTTTTAAAAATATATTGATTTTCAATTAACATTCCTTTTCTGATTTTATTTTAATATAAAGGTTAGACTTACATTAAAATAATTTATCATTTTTGTTGACACCTAATCCTCACGATTGGGTGAATTTATGTAAATAGTTAAATTAGGAATGTGAATAGTCATCAGAAGATGAACTGAGCAGTCACACCCTTTTGTATATAACAATAGCCTACCTAATGAAATAGATAGAATCAGTTTTACTGCCTATTGGAGTTACTACCTGGCCTGACATGGTATCAGAGCCAGCTCCTTGTTTTAGCTATTATGCTCCTGTAACTCCTTTGTCCTGGCCTCTGCCTCTGCCTCTGCCTTATTCCAGCGCTGCTCTGCCTCTGCCTTATTCCAGCGCTGCTCTGCCTCTGCCTTATCCCCCTCTGTCCTGAAATAACCTAGCTCTGCCATATTCCTTTCCAGCGCTGCCTCATAACGCATCTGTCCATTCTGTCCAGACAGAAGCGCTGTACGTTAAATCTTTTTGTGAATAGCACTGTCATGACTGACATGGTATATTCTGCGTTCAATGATCTCTGCATTACTTTGATTCCTTAGCAATTGATGTTTCCTTGGATTATTGCGTTGGTCGATGTCTATGGTGCATTGTAACGATGCTAGTGTGTTGTGCGTTTGAAGGGCCATGAATGCCATGAGTGGTGTATGTTGAACCTTGAGATGCTGAAGGAATCTGCGTTGAATACGCTGGTCAATTGAATACATTGGTTGCTACTGTGCATTGTGAAACGTAACTTCGTTGCTGTTGTATGGAGCGCCAATAGTTACGTTTGTGAGAGTGATTAAAAAAGGATCGACTGAGGATTTTTCAGGCTTCCCTTATGCAATAGCTCTGTTCCGAGATAGTAGCCGAAATCTGTTTTACTCTGTTTTACGATTCAGCTCATTTGTTATTGAACTGATAAGAGAATGCAAGAATTGGAACTACCTTGGATTTGGGTGGAGCGAATTTCAGATATATGGAAACGAACAGAAGCCCGAGACCAATTCCCACGCCATTGATAGTCACAACCAAGATGTTTTCGGAGCCATTGCTGATGAGAGTTGAGCCATACCATGTGTAGAGGAGAGAAAGGCAGAGCGCAAGTTCTTCTGGCCTGCAGAACCGAGACGAGTACTGTTAACAAGTATCGAAATTTAAAATAGACAGTATATGCTTGTGGATAGTATTGAAATTTCGATAACATTTATTTGCTAATGTTTGGTGAAGATCTTTAGGGCAGTAGAATTCTATTCATACCTTCCAATAATCAATAGTATATGAATAGCGTTTGGATGGTTTTAATATACCTTGTATATAATGTTTGGTGTGGCTGTTGGGATATATATACCACGCTGTTGGGCTACCATAGTGTTGTTTTCATAAAGCTGTTTTCAAAGTGACTTGATATCAGAATCAATTTTCTTTTAGCAGCAGAAGTTTTATTTTTCTCCACAAAAGCACATTTTTGCCAGCAACAGTATTTTTACAGCTCTCGGATTTTACAATGCATTCAATCATATCTATGGTGGGAATAGTTCTCACTGGCAAGGAGAACTATCCTGAATGGTCCCGGATGATAAAACACACCCTCATCTTCAATGAGTTGCGGAAGGGAGTGTGTGTCGAAGAAGGAGACAATAACCCAGTA